>RJWJ010008634.1:0-52745 GCA_004363605.1 Indri indri
AGGGCAGCCACCACATCAAGCAAAGGCAGAGAAAACAATGTTCTGTGATGTTCCTGTGATGATAAGCTCTAGTCAAGCATGACAAGTGGTCCTGAGAAATGCGTGACAAACAGACGGGGTGGTGTGGACGACGTACGTGCTGGCTGGCTTGCAGCTCACATTCTACCCCAAGCTTGCTCCCTCCCCTGGCTGCACACCCACACCAGATGAGAGAATTTTCCCCAAGCTTCCTACTGAGTGGACTTAGCTTCTCCAGCGCTTCTCAAGAAATCCACAATTCAGAGTCTATTCCTGGAATCACATTAGGTATTTTTGCTTATCCAGAAAGGTTAAAAACTCTTATGACCCTCAAACCAGCTTCATTTTTCTCCTCAAGTTTTGAAAGCAAAACTCAAGAGACTTTCCCCAAAATGAATTATGCAGAAGATAAGACATGATGAGATTCCACCTGCTGCTAAGAGACTCGCCTTAGAAAAATGTAATCAGATATTCATTTCCTGATATTAACCACCACTAAAAGGGAGCTCTGATTTCTGAAACAAATACCTTAAGAGGAAAGTTTAAACATATATATTTTAATTGAATTTCTTCCCAGCCAGAGTGGAATTGACACAATCCTATATCCACCATGATCCACGGGCTCTGTAACTCGTAAGTACGCCAATCCACCAGTAAGACTTTTCTAGATTCTTAATCTTCTTATCAACCACTCAAGTTTCCAGGGAGACTCATTAGCAGAGCTGGCAAATGCTGCAGTCGGCATCGTTATCAACCACAAAAGTTTTGAGCATCTGTTCTTCTATATGTTTATTTGTTTATTGTCTGCCTCATCCCAACTAGAATGTGAACTCAACGAAGCAGAAGATTTTATCTGTTGTGCTCACTGCTGCAGCCCCGGACCTGCAACACGGCCTGGCACTTACAGATCCCCAGTACATATTTGCTGACTCTGAGTCTCTTGTGTCCTAAGAAACTAGTGCCCAGGGACCCGAACCAGCCCTGCCTTGCGTACATTTTTAGTCTTTCTGACTGGGAGGACATGCACACACAACACACATTCAAACAGAGAAACTTGCAGGAGAATATTCTAAGAGCCAAATGGTTGGCACAGACATTTAGGGCTAGGAAAGAGAGGAATCAGGCTACAGGGTCCCCTTTTTGTTCTCTCTCCTTTTCCATGCCAACCCCTCAGTGTTGACATAAGAATTTAGAACAACTGGAAACTCCTCAATGCCTGAGCCTTCCTGTTTGGGGGACACACACATGACTTATCGGAAACCAGAGACACCTTTCTCTGCCCCCCAAACTGGACCCCAAATCTTTTGTGACTGCACCCCTGCCACTGGTGGAGGAAGACACAGCACACCTTTCTCCTGGCCTCCTTAGAGTCCCTCCCCTACCTGTGAGATGATTTCCTTCTGCCTTGAAATCACAGGGCCCTGGAAAGGAGGCGACGCATTGTTGATATTTAAATAAAGTAAGTCACAAATGGAAGTGAAAAGTTTCCCTGTGAAATAGATTGGGATCTTTTTAATAAACAGCCACAAAGGAGGGGACAAGTAGCAGGTGCTGCGGAGGCACTTACTCGTGTGCCCCTTCTTTCATGCGATAACACACATTGAGCAGTTATGCTATGTCAGGGATTGTGCTACGAGTTGGAGACCTTCGGGGAACCATAAAGACACGATACTGCCTCAAAAAGCGTGTGGCTTGCAGAGAGATATGCAATAATAAATAGGTAATAAAAACAGGGTGTGACAAGATGTATTATAAGCAAAATGTAGGGTGCTACAGTAGCAAATTAGGGACAGCCTTTCCTTCAAACCCTAGTTCTGCCACTTACAAGGCATACGGCTCTGGCAGGTCACTTTCTATTGATTTGTTACTCAAAAAGTGGGAACACTTACTATCTTGCAGGGCTGCCGTAAGGATACGACAGTCTTCCATACATAAAGGGCTTAACAACGTGCACGGCCACTGCAAGCACTTAATACATTGTAAATACTGTTCTTAGAAAGGAGGACGTCAGGATGCAAATTCAGATTTCTTGTCACTACTTATGAATGAAATCAAGCTTGGGATACATGTATCTGATCAATCCCTTTCTTCCCAGCTGCAAAGGTGGGTCCTCTCCTCTTCCATGCCAGACTGGCATTCCCTGTATAGTGTCGTGGTCTGGGCACCGACTGGGGTGGGAGTTAGGCATCCAAATGCAAACTGGTGCATGCTATCTGGCTTTAAGAAAATCTCAAGATCCTCCTCCATAGCCTTCACCTATGACAAGAGTAGCCAAGAAGCTCCGTATCATTCTATTAACAGGAGTCTACTCTCTCCACTGCCACATCAGGATGCCAAGGAATGGCTGCAGAGGGACTTCAGGGGTGGTGTCGTCTGCAGCAGGCTCCCTTACCTCAAACAACCCAAGGAAACATAAAATCAAAGTAAAAACAAAATGTTTGCTATGCTAGTTCTTCAAATGCTGAGCCTTTCTGTCCCTGGGAGATCTACAGGATGGGATCTATCCAAGTGTCTGACCAGAAACCAAGAGTAACTGACAGGCACTTTAGATCCTAGACGAGTCTTCTAAAAATTGTAGGCCCCAAGCCTCCTATCCCCGGTGAAGACACCCTGGAGCAGCTTCTATCCTCTGCTGTGCCTCAAACACTCAGCACAGTGCCCAGTGCAATAGCAGAAGGGGGGATGAGCATTTGTAGATGAACTAACAAACCAATGAACCAATGAATGAACGAATGAATGAACAGAGGAAAGAAATGGCTTAGGATTTGGAGCTGCCTTGGGTCAAATGGTACTAACTGTGACCCCCCGAGAACAGGCAAGTTTATAGGGTGGGTGTTATCTCTGCCTCTTGACACTACTAGCAGCAAAGTGTGCTACTGTGCAATGAACTCCCTCCTGTCCAGCCTAGTGGGGAGAGGGGGCAGCGACAGCAGCAAAGCCATTACACTAACAGCAGGGGGTCCCAAAATCCGAGAGACCGCATTTCCTTTTGGAATGCACTCTGCAATTTTTTTTTCTGCTGTTCTAGCAGCAGTAGCAGCAGATTTACTCTCCTAATTATGTTTGGCTTTGGTTAAATTAGTTTGCATTCCCTGAGCACACACTGGTGGGGGAAGGGAGCAGGCAGTCGAAAGAGGTGGCCTGAGAAGATGCCAAGAGATGGAGAGAATCTACTCAGAGGAGGACGCACACAGTAGAACGATCAATCAGGCATCGGGCAGGTGCGGGACAGCTAACGCATGGTCCGCAGATCCAACAGGGATGGAGGAATGGTGTGCTGCCTGCAGCTTCTGTTCATGCATTCATTCACACTACAAATATTTATTGAAAGCCTACAGTGAGTCAGACATCGAACTAAGACGCAGAGAAAACCACAGTGAGCCAACAAACAGGTTTCTTCCCTGACCTCATGAACCTACATTCTAGAAGGGAAGTGAGAGAAGAAACAAAGAGATAAGGAAAAACTTCAGATGCTCTGAGATCGAAAGAACAGAGTAAAGCGATGGGGACTATCTGGAGGAAGTTCAGGATTTGTTCCGCATTTGTAGTTTTAGCGTCAAACAGCAGTAACAAAAACACCACCACTAACTATCATCTATCTGTCTACTCTACTTACTGTGTTCCAGACACTCCCTGAACATTTCATTTAATCTACCCCAAACCCCTGTGAGATGGATCTGGTTATCCCCACTTTATAGATAAAGAAATGGAGGCTGGGGGAGGAGTTTTTGGTGGGGGGGGAGATTCAGTTAACAGTTCAAGGACATGCAGCAGGTGGCCGTGAATGCAATGTCACCCCTGTATACCCTTTTCAAAGATCTACAAGTAATAGCAGCATCCAGGGATTAAAGCACCACTAAATACCAGGCACTGAGTCCTTACAGGGAGGAAATCTTCCTTGTCAGCATTTATTAGTCACATTTTTACCAACTGAGACTCAGAGAGGCTGATTAGTTTAGCCAGCAAGCCGGAACTATGGAGGAGTGAAGGCAGGATTCAAACTCGGGTTTTCGTGACCTTCAAGTTTTGTTGCTTCCCCAGAGGATAACACAGTCATGCACGGTATAACACATTTTGGTCAACAATGGACCACACACATGACAGTGTCCCGTACGTAAGATTATAACGGAGTATATATAGAAACCAGATAGATGGTATTTGATATTGGCTTTGCAGATCAAGCAGGGGAAATGATTGATATTCAGTAATGGTGCTGAGACATTTGGTTTTCCATATAAAACATATGTAAATAAAAACGTGTGTACCACCTAAGTTTGTGTAAGAATACTCTATGATGTTCGCACAGTGACAGAATCACCTGATGACTCACTTCTCAGAACGTATCCCCATCGTCAAGCGATGCAGGACTGTACAAAGCAGTCTGATAGAGTTAACACATTCTTCCTTGATAACCGGGATGAAAGTGTTAGATGTTTGAAAGTCCTGCAGTCACAACACAAGAAATGTCAGCCCTCTGCGCTGTTTCAGGGAACCCACAGCTAAGCTTAACACTCATTTGCAAAGTTATTTTGGGGAATGAACCAGAAACAGAAAAATGCCTAGAACCCCAAGCAGTGTACTAACTATAAAATTGTTAAATTGCTGTATCCTGAGAATCAGTAGGCAATCCCAGGCTTAGGACTGCGTAGATGAGAGCTCTGTATACATGCACACCAGGCCCTTTCTTAACACCCTTTGTGCTCAGTGACTTCTGACTTCTGTTTTCTAGGAATGCCCAGCTGTCTGGCTCAGGCAATCTATTTACATAACTACCTGTCATTATCAACTGCTGGGTTAGCTTTCTCTACTGATACCCAAGCCAACACCTCACACCTCTGCCACAGTGAAGGGTGTTTTAGAATTTCCATGGTAAAACCTGTTCTTTGTGCTTCATTACTGTGTTGGTTTTTCACATGTGTTGTGAACTCAAACCTAAAAAAGGGTTTTCAAATCAGGATCCTTTTTTTTTTTAACAAAAGCCATTGCAAATAGAAGCAGCTGTTTTTGATTTATAAACACTGTAATCTTCCCCGGGCCTTAGATATTTTTTTTGACAACATCCAGATCAGAACCAATTTAATTTTGAAAGATAGCTAATCAAGCAATTTGCTGTAGCACCTCTCTTATTCTTGCTGTTGTAAAGGGTGGCTGGCAGCCTGGTATGAAGAAACCAGCTCTTTATTGCAGATTACAAATTGACCCTTCAGGTATCACAAAGTGTTTACTATAATCTCCAGAAACAACATAACTTCCGTACATTCATTTCATCAACCCACTTGAGCATTGCAGGGAGACACATGGAATGGTACACACTTACATGGGGAAAACTTGAAGCTACAAACGTTGTTTTGTGATAGGTGATTCTTCTCCCATGAGCTCATTAATTTTTTAAGAGACTTATATAGATGAATTCCCAGTTTTGAAGAAGCGTTGAATGATCTCATAATGTTGACTTTGCAATTTTTAATACTTCCAACACCCTGACATAGACACGCTTAATAAGAAATAAAACGGGTGTGGATTTGAGAATTTCACATACAGTGAGGTCATAAGAGTTATGCTGAGTTTTTCATCCACTAAACTTTGATTGAGCATTTACTATATGATAAGGATATGAGCTATCCTTCACACTCATGTTGCAGTCAGGACAATGGGGCAACCACTGAATTTTACTTAGTGGACACCGATATTCCTACTACATACCAGGTTCTGTTTAAATGGCTTATAAATATTTAATCCTCATGACAAGCCTTTAAAATAAGTACCAATTTGCCTCCTTAATTTCTTATTCTTTACATTTGATCCGACTTGAGTCTTAGCCATGAGATTCTATTTCTCTCTACCGTGCAGGAAAGAAATATTCATCATATCATGTAGGATGAGTTGTTAAGACCTATGTCATTCTAATGCAAGCGGAAGTGTCATGGATTTGAAAACTGCTCCTGGTCTACTAAGTCCCCTTCTCCAGAACCGATTATCTAATCGTTCTTTCCAAGCAACTTCTCTTTTCCTTTGGAAAGATGCACGATGATTACTGGAAAAGTTTGGAGCCCGCAGGCATCGCCCTGCTAAACTGGGCAGAGAAACGTGAAAGCTGCGGCCGCTCCCAGTTATCCGCGTCCCTTGCCTCCTCCCTTTCCTCTGCTCCTCTCTGCAGTTACACAATCCTTTCCACTCAGTGACTTGCAGACAGGAATTGGGAAAACTCTTCCAGGACGTTTTAACAGGAGGAAGGGGGAAAAGAACATTATAATACATTCTATGAAGGCACTTTCGAAAAGTGTTTTCAGTACACTGTGGGAGAAGCAAACATAAGTTTGGGGGTTCAGATCCCCCAGTTCTGCCCTTACTTGCTGTACGACTTTGAGCAACTTACTTAACTTCTGTGAGCTGTGGCCTTGTCTGTAGAAACCTATCTTATAGAGTTTTTTAAATGAGAATTAAGTGAAATTAATTTATGCAATACAGTATAAATGTAATGGCCCATAGTGGTCACTTCAGAAATATTGAGTTCTTCCCTATTCCCCTTCTCCCCATGTGTATTAACCTATTTTGTGTTTGCAGGGCAATGTACGACAATACGTTTTGTAGACTTACCAAACTGACTCCCACTCAGGACACCTATTCTGTTCCATCTTGCTGCCTCTGAAGGGTCAAAACCTCTGCAAGGTAGGAAGATAGTGCTCTGGAGTGCAGGAGGGCACACTCCAGTCTGGGAGTTCTTCATTTTACCTCTAGGGATGACAAGTTCAACAATCCCAAGCCTTCCTGAGATCCAAAAAAAAGGAGTCAGGCCCCAAAGGAATGCACCCCTTGGCTGAAGAATATCACTACAGGGTTTCAGGTTATGTAAGTACAGTTTGAAGGTGACTATTTTCTTTGTACAGCTCAAGCATTTGATTTTCCAAATCAGGAAACCTCATTTCTCAATGTGCTAAATAGAATCTATAGGCTTCCTTCAGCTGACAAAAGGAAAGCAGCTGAAAATTGGCATACGTGTTGCCTTTAATTCAAGCTTTTGTGCCCTTTCCCTGGTCCTCATGGTTTAGGAGATTACACGCAGCAGCTCCTGAACCCCAGGGAGAGAACAGCATCAAAGCTCCCTCTAACCAGGGCAGGATGAGCCTGGTGACCTGAATTTTCTGGCTTCTGTGGGTTTACGTCAAATCCTTGTGTTCCTTCAGGTGGTGTTTTGTGCTTAATTATACTTAAGGGTTCAGTAGATGGAATTTTATTTGAAGCCCAAGCCATCAAGCCATCGGCTCCCAGGTTGGCATTTCAAGCCTCTTATTTCTAATCATTTGCGTCTTTACCCAAAATATATTTTGTCTCAAGTTAAAGGGATTTTTGTCTTGTAAGCAGCCATTCACACAAACAAAAAACAGTGTTTTTGTTCATGGAAATAAAAACACCTGAATAGATCTAAATCCTTTATGTAAATAATTATTACTAAGGGATTTGTAATGATTCCTCCCAGTAATCTCTCATCGCAGCCTAAGTCACTCCTTTGGGGGAGGAAATACAAAACCTAGAATATTTTTGGAGCAAGTCTATGCAGAATATCAACCTGAACCACGAGGCAGTAAGAATCATATGTGGACTTGGAAATGCAGAGGGGCCGAAATTCAACCCCTAACCTCGTTTTACAGATCTTGAAACTAACCGAGGTCCTTGAAAGCGACACAGGGACATTAGTGCAATTAAAGCAGTTGTCTGGGACCTGCGGCTTGTTCCCCAGTCCTGTCTGTAATATCTTAGATTTATCAGCTAAAGGCCAGTAAGCCAAACTGCCCATTTCAGCAAGCATTGCCATATCCAAAGTCCATTTGCATACTTCTAGGGGAAGCTCCATGCCAACCAGGGAGAGCAGTCCTCTCTCTCATTAGAATAGGGCCTTTTTGGAACCCACGAATAATCTTAAAACCCACAGCAAAGAACACAAATATATGGGTTAGGCAGCGTGGGGCTGATACCCTGGTGCAGAACTGGGGTGGTTTGGCTTGTACCTTCTAAAATGCAGACTATTGTCTGTACATCCTGAAGCCACCTTGGTTGGCAGGAGGTGGGGACCAGGAGGTGGGGACCAGGAGGTGCCCTGGCTA
Source organism: Indri indri (assembly GCA_004363605.1). Lineage (NCBI taxonomy): Eukaryota > Metazoa > Chordata > Mammalia > Primates > Indriidae > Indri > Indri indri. Next base: position 8,121 of record RJWJ010008634.1, read on the forward strand.
AGAGAAGAGGTGATTAAAAGAAACCGTGTAATAATATCAGGAGGATCATCTCGACATCACTGCAGCTCCTCCAAAGCTATAACTGTACCTTTAGTCTGCCTGGCAGATCTCTATGAAAAATGCCTATTTCACTTTCTCACCCCTTCCTTAATGCTCCTCAGTGCCCCCCTCACTCCTTGCTTTCAGGATGTAGGCTGAGGGTTCAGAATTCTGAGGCAGACATCCTCGGCTGGAGCCCTGGCTTTGCTCCTGGACTGTGTGATCTTGGATCTGTTACTTAACTTCTCTGTGCCTTAATTTCCTTATTGGTTAAATGCAAACAATAGGTGTATCTGCCCCATAGGGTTAATAGCATCAATAATGAGTCAATACATTTAAAGAGCTTAAAACACCAGGTATTCAATAATGTTACCTATTATTATTGGGTTAACCTTTATGACTACTTGACCATGTTTGACTTACAGAAATGACAAATTTGTCTAGTTCAACTTGTTATTTAAGTTCTCAGACTTACTGAAGCCTCATCTTTTCTTCGCTTGATTTAACTCAAGCATCACCCGCTCCTGGAAGCCTTTCCTGATGCTCAGTCTGAGTTCATGCCTTCGTACAATCCTGAGTTCACTTACTCAGTATGAGAGTGCCGAGCACCCACAGCCACATGCCAGGCACTGGGAATTCCACAGTGAGCAAGGAGGATATGGTTCTTCCTCGGCTTAAAATCCAGGCAGGGAAGACACCACCAATGACAATCAATGGAATAATGGCCTCTCTCGGCCAGTAGAGGGCGCCAAGGGTGACATGCGTGAAGACAGGCTCTTGATAGGGTGCATGGGTCAGGGACAGGGAAATCTTCCCAGAGCAAGTAACCTTTACCCAAGACCTGCAGAAAGAGTAGGAACTGGGCAGATGAAGAGGAGAAAGATTGTTCCTTTCTGTGAAGGTCCAGAAGTAGGACATAGCCTGGCAAAGAGAAGGATGTTGGATGTGCCTGCAGAGAGAGAGAGAGAGAGAGAGAGACAGAGTCTGTGATGGAGAGGGCAGTGAAAGAGCCACAGGTAGCAGAGACTCCGTCATAAAAAGCCATGACGTGTAAGTCACCTGAAGGAGTGTGGGCACAGTTTAAGGAGGCACTCACTGTCGAGCCATGCAAGTGCACAGTTGCACCTGAGAGTGCACGCCTCCTAACACCTGTCCCCAGGCACCCAGCTGGCCTCCCTCTACTCCTAGCACTGCAGCGCTTTATCCTGAGGTCAATCGGAAAGAGAAAGACACCTTCCTAGAAGCGTGTGAGATGAGTCATTCTGCCTCAGTTTGACTGATGGACCAGAGGGAGGCAAGGGTGAGGCAGAAAGCTAGGCTGTTATTCAGTGGTGTCCTTTGTCTCTATTGTGACACCAATTTTTAATTGTTCTTTTTTTATTTTTCACTAGACTTGGAATCTCTTGAGAATAGGGACCTACGAGTCTTCCGTACCACTCAAATCTCCAAGGCCAGAACCGTGCCTAGTACATAATAGTCAATAAATTGTTGTTAATACTTTTTATTGTTAAACTCCAGATACACAAATGCTATTGCTATAGTACCACATGACAAACTGGATTGCATGGAATATTAACATTCTGAGAAATTTTTTTTTTTTTTTTTTTTGAGACAGAGTTTGGCTCTGTTGCCCGAGATAGAGTGCCATGGCATCATCATAGCTCACAGCAACCTCAAACTCCTGGGCTCAAATAATCCTCCTGCCTCAGCCTCCCAAGTAGCTGGGACTACAGGCATGTGCCACCATGCCTGGCTGATTTTTTCTACACACATATATATACATATATATTTTTTTAGTTGTCCAGATAATTTCTTTCTATTTTTAGTATAGACGGGGTCTCACTCTTGCTCAGGCTGGTCTCGAACTCCTGACCTTGAGCGATCCACTGGCGTCGGCCTCCCAGAGTGCTAGGATTACAGGCATGAGCCACCGCGCCTGGCCCATTCTGAGAAATATTAAACAATGTTTGGGTTATTTGAAGGGGAGGAGAAGCCCTACAATCAAAAAAGTTTGGGAAACATTTTTGCTTAAAAACACTAAAAGCATATACTTCCAAACTCTCAACGCTGAGAGGGCCTGAAAGCAACGCTTCAGTAGCAATGAGCACATCCATCACCCAGAATCTCCGATAAAAGGAACCAGGGTTCCTTGAAAAGATGGCTCACTCTAGAGCTGGAGCACTGAGTATAGAACGTGATTCTGGAATACCCTATAGTGCCAGAAAGTAAGTGCCTCCCCCACCCCCCCCCACACAGATGAGGACATGTCTGTCAATGGGACATAGGAGAAAACTGAAAGAGCTCCCCATGGCCAAAAGTGGAATAATTTCAATAACAAAATAAAAAGCACAGTATTGGATTATAACCCAAAGTATGACACAAACATCCAAGAATCCATACGGATATAAACAAATGGTTGAATGATAAATGGAATAGATGAGACAAATTTCTCATGTAGAATTACAAAGAATTTATGTAGCTCCTCCTCTTTCAAGGAGATGGAGCCTAACTCCCTGCCCCTTAAGCTTGGACTTGGTGACTTTTTTTCAAAGAATGCGGTACAAAAAGAGCAAAAATCCTGACAAATGCTACCTCAGCTAGGCCATCAAGCTTAACATCGTCACTAATAAGCTATATTGACAATAGGCACTTTTGAAATGATGTGATGAGAATGGCACTGTAACTCTGTGGTCTTCCCCAGAACCCATAACTCCTTGTCTAATCATGAGAAAAACAACAGACATAACCAAATGGAGGAACATTCTGCCAAATATCTGACCAGTACTTCTCAAAACAATCATGGTCATCAAACACAAGAAAATCTGAGGACTTGTCCCAGCCAAGGGGACCCTAAGGAGACATGACGACTAAATGTAATGAGATACTCTGGATGGAAGCCTGGGAGCATTTATATAAAACTGAAGAAATCTGAATAAAGCACAGACTTTAGCTAATAATACAGCCATCCCTCAGTATATGCAGGGGACTGGTTTCAGGATCCCAGCATATACCAAAATCCCCAAGTCCTACAGTTAGCCGGGAGGAACCCATGGGTATGAAAAGGTCAGTCCTCCCTATGCAAGGGTTTGGGATCCTGTGTATACTGTATTTTTGATCTGCATTTGGTTGAAAAACAGCCATACATAAGTAAATCCATGCAGTTCAAATTTGTGTTGTTCAAGGGCCAACTGTAATGGATTAATGCTGGCTCGCTGGTTGTGGCAAACTTACATACTAACATAATATTTTAACAACTGGGGAAAATGGGCACAGGGTACATGGCAGTTCTCTGTACTACCTTTGCAACCTTTATGCAATCTAGCAGTATTACACAATAAAGAGTCTACTTTAAAAAAAAATGATACCTTTACCATCTGCCATCTCCAATACTTTAATATGCTGAGATATATTGTGAATCTTCTCAAATTAATAATGACCAAGGAACTGAAGAACTGTAACATTTTCTTGGACCCTGGTGTTCTACAGAATAGTAAAGTAAGGAATAGTAATAACAATAGCTAATATTTATTAAAGAGGCTCTGAGCATCGTGGTTAATAACTTTATCCCGTGAGCCAGACTGTTGGTTGACATATTAGCATAACCACTTGAAAGCTGCATAATCTTAGGAAAATCATTTAATAATTGTGCTTTGGTTTCCTTAGCTGTAAAACGAGATTAATGATGCTACCTAGCTCACACACGATTGTTGTGCGAATTCAATGTGTTTATGTAGACGAATGTGTGGTACGTAGTAAATTTCTTCATCCACGTGGCCTTCATTATGACTTCTTGAGGGCTTTTCATATGTCCTTTCTCTACATTCAAGATATCATCATGTGAAGTAGCTCCCAGCTTACCACTTTATGGAGAAAGGAGAGTTTAAGTAACTCCAGGTCACACAGCTGGAGAACCACGGGGTCAAGTCCATCTTGGAAGAAGCCCAGGGCCAAGGACAAGACTGAGAATCTTGGAAAGAAGCAATAGGACCCTGAGTACTGAGAATTCAGGAGAGGGAAGAATTTCCCAGGGATGAGAGAGAAACTAAAAACATCAGGGCACAGCACTGAAGCTCATCTTGGTCTGCTGTGCGATTTTATAAGCACTTTCCTGGTCATTGGGTGCCATCTCCCAGGAGGTCTTGGTAGACGGGCCCCCTCTGCTAAAGCCACCTCCCTCTCCCCCACTCACATCTCCAAAGGGCCAGCAAATAGTGGACTTTTGTCTGCCTAGCGTTCTTTGTAAGGACAGAATTTGCCCCTGGAATGTGCAGTTCCTTCCTAAAATATGGATGACTCCCTGCACGCTTTTATTCCTTTGTCTCTGGCCTGGGAAGCTGGACTCTGTAATTTTCAGTCACTTCAAAGCAAGTGACAGAGATTTGGGAGCGCTTACTTAGCTTAAGACTGTTTCTTCATCTGTCAGCCAGCTACACAATTAGGAAAAAAAAGAAAATGCAAAGCTACTCAATATGAATGATTAAATCCTATAAAATTCTGCAAGAAACAGAAATAGGTCTCCCCAGTTTACAGTGAGCTGTGAACCCCCAAACACTGAACATGGGGCCTGAGGCACCTGCTGGCCTCAATCAGACACATGGTAGGCAACCCAAGGTACAAGAGTGAATTGCAGCTATTAATAATTAGGGACGGAACAATTTTCTAGGGCCAGAGAAGAGCCACCCATGAGACACACCCCCATGCCCAGTTTCCTCTCCCAGTGAAGAGCAAATACTTGGCAGAGCCCACAACCTGTAAAGGCTGAGTGGCAGGGAGCGAATAGAAGGAAAGAATTCTCTCCACTTGCTTCCCCTTCCTTTCCTTTCCCTCAGGCACTTGGGCTCCTGCCAAACTGTAGTCTATGCCCCAGTTTTGTATTGAACTTGACTTTTTTCCCCTCACATCTACAGAAGGTTTGTGATTGAACAAACAAAACATAAGCAAAAACTTGGGAAATGGAGTCTTGGATTTCCTGAGTCTTTCTGAATTGACCTTCTCTCTTTTTTTTGTTGTTCTTTGTTTTTGTTTTTGTTTTTTTAACAGATCCACCTGACCAAGGCATCTCCTGGATTCTTATAATAGTACAGTCTACACACTTGATATACAGGTAAGTTGCCAGATAAAATACAGGATGCTCAGTTAATTTTGAATTTCAGACAAACTAGAAATACTTTTTTAGTATAAGTATGTCCCATGAAATATTTGGAACATACTTATACTAAAAAATATATTTGATGTTTATCTGAAATTCAAATGTAAATGGGCATCTTATGTTTTTATTTGGGAAGTCTGGCAACCCTACAAATAGTGTAAATTATTTTTTCAGCAGATTGCTTTTTTCAACTGGTTATCATACATAGATTCTCAGTATATGAATAGATTTAAAAAATGAAAAGATTGAGGCCCAGGAAGAGAGTTCAAATGAGACTGGCAGAGCTAGGAAAACCACTGTAGGCTTCCAGAACCCAAAACACATGTTTCTTTGCCTTACTGTCAGGAAAAATTGTGAAAAACTTTGAAATGGGCAAAAAAGTTTTGGGGGTGTCCGGTCCATCTGGGTTATCTCCACGTTATGTTGTTGTTGGGGTATTCGGCAACTCCGCAAATTATAGAGAACTGATAATAGTGTAAATGATTCTTACTGGAGACGTCTATTCATTGTATCAGGTTGATTATGGCCCTGCGGACAGACCAGTTTCTACATCTATTTATAAACTTATTTCTGCATTCCTTTAGCACATATAAACATGGGCTTCTTTAAATTCTCCCTTGTACTGGTTGTAATACTTACCAGTTCCTTCATCAATGATTGAGTTAGACAAATCTTTGACATGTGTTTGTTTCATATTTATAAGATTCTTTATTTTGCATTTTGTAAACAATTATTCTTTGACAGTTTGTCATTCTTCCGTGCACCGTGAGACTGAAAGGAAGTCAAAGACGTAGACTGCGCCTAAGTAGCTGTGGTTGGTAGGGAGTCACAAAATGAAACAGACTGGCAGAGAGGAAGAGAAGAGAAGGCCTTTCTAAAACATAAATTTGACCATGCCACTCCCCATGGGAAGCTCTCTCCAGACTCTGCACGTGTGGCCCTGAGGATGAATTCAAGGCTCCTCACCTTGGCTGGCAAGTCTGCCTTGGACGGTGCTGTTTTCCTACACAGGCCTTTGCACATCCCGAGAACGCTCTCCCACCCACTCTACCTGGGTCTCCTTCCAGCCCCTTCAGCTTTCAGTCTGGCTTAGATGGATGTCTGTCCTGCAGGCTCCGATGAGCCCTGGGCTTCATGGACCACAGCACTTATCTCCCTGTGTTGCAATTATCAATTACCATGGAATTGTCTGTGGCCTGCATTAGAAAGCACTTTGTTAGGGTGGGACCCAAACTCTCTTTGGTTAATTTGTGTGTTCCCAACTCCAAGCAAAGGGTGTGGCACACATTGAGGCTCAAAAAAACTTGCCGAATGAAAAACCTGCACTAGAGGCGTAACAGGACCGCTTACACAGAGAGCAGAGGGAAGCCAAGGGATAAGAACTACAGCAAGGATGGCTAGCAGAGCCACACCAGCTTTGTTTTCTCAGGAAAACAGTTTAGGGGACAAGTCACTAAGCCACCCGCCTTCCCCAAGTACTGATTCACTATCAGCCAATGCTTTCCTTTCATCTAACTACAGAGACCTAATTATTAGATTATTCAGGAGAGCAGCATAGTGATTTTCATCACTCTTCCTATGAAATTGAATTATAAAATTGGACTGGTCTACCTAAAATCTCACAGTGTCTTATAGTCTTTCTAAAAAAAAAAAAATAGAAGTTCCATATTTCAAGATAAGAAAGAATCAATATGTTTTTGAACCCCACCCACATCCTGGAGAAAAGCCAATTAATTTTGAAAAGATGCTTCCAGGAAAAAGGCAAACTGGTGAATCCTTTTCTAATGTGTTGTCCCATCTCTACCTGTAATTACCGTTTAAAAGCTCCCATAGAATTCCAGGATCCTATAACTATCAGGATTCCCACAGGACAACCTGATTTTCACTCTCTCTTTCCAAAGTGCGCTCACTCTGGAGGCTGTGGTTTCCATTTGTGAGAGTTGTTCACTTTACAGATGGGCACAGGTAAATTAGCTGGATGGTGTGTACTGAGCAGAGCTCAGTGTCTCATCGAGCACTAAGCCAGCCCTCAGCCCTACCGCCAACCGCCGTCTCCTCAGCAAGAGCAGGCCGATCCTCTCTGTGGAGAAAGGGAGCTGAGACGAACCTCTGCAGGCGCCATCCCTCCTAGGCTTTTCTGACAAAACTTAGCCAGCCTCATAGGAACAGCAGCCACTAACTGACTATTGTTCCATTGTTGTTCCACATCTATTATTTCCTGTCCCTCTCATAAATGAACAAAATCTTCCAGCAAAAGAAATCCCAGAAAAAGGGGCAAACGCCAGGCCGGAGTCAGGATGTAGGTTCGTTTCTTCCTGGAGGAGAACTCGGGATGGTGCGCCAGTGTGCACAGCCTGAGGTGGGGGTGTGCTGTGAATACAGCTGGGGCACGAGCCCCACCAACACATCTTGCCAGAGAGCTGCATCCCGTCGCTGGCTCTAATGTTCACCTTTCAGGAAACAAGTCAGGTGTGTTTGCAGAGATGCAGTCATTCAAAGAATACTAGAAAGAAAGAGCTAAAATATACTGAGGGCTTACCCTGTGCTAAGCACTATGCTAAGTGCTTTATAAGCATTCTCTTATTTACTCCTCGCCAGGCCTATGTGGCAGTGTTCATTTCCATTCTCATTTGAGAAATGAAGAAAATGACTTTTGAAGACGTTACATTACCTCCTCAAAGTCTTACAACAAGATGGCGGCACCAGTAGCATTAATACCCCAATCAAAGGTCAGGACCCAAACTCATAACAACTAGGATGTATTTGTTTGGAAACTACGTGCAAGGGTTTTTATTTTTGTCGTCTGATCTATCTCCTAATGATACTCTGAAGTATTTGAGTATCACGAAACTTAAGGAAACTTCCCAAACCACACCACTAAGAAGTGATAGGGTAGCTTTTGAGAAAGGTCTGCCTGTGGCCAGTTGCCCATGGTACCGAAATGGGAATGGAACATCACCTGTGGAGTTTATGTGAGAGGCTCTAAGAGCTAGCACTATCTCCTGAGCCCAGGAGCATCAATATCAGATCAAGGCTTTAAGAGGAAAAACCCTCCATGCTGGAAGAGCGCGAAATAGGACCCAACATTGTTTGCTTCCCTGAGAAATGAGCAGATTCAGGGCATTCAGGGAGCAGTCCTCAGGCCCAGAGACCCCCTTTAGCCACTGGCTCATGAGAGCATCTTGCATCTCAGTGCTCAGAGGAAAGACAACAGGGCTGGAGTTCCAGGCAGGTCATTTGAAGCAGTGAAATCCCAGCATAAGGACCCCCCACAGTTGGACTACATCAGAGATAGCACAGGTTTTTTGTGTGCCAGGCATATATCACTAAATTTAGATTCAGAAATTGCATCCTAGTTTGTTGTTTCCACCATGAACTCAGCTCCTAGCCCCTTTTCAGTTTAAGAGTCTTCACGCCCCTTTAAGGTCATTGACTCAAATCACTGAATTCATCAATTTCTTGGGAATCAGATAGAAACATATTGCTGCATTTAATAACTTAGAAAGACGCTGACTTCCTAAGAGAGTTGCAACTTTATAAAAACTTTGTAAGAGTATTTGTTTGGGAGTGGGAGGAGAACAAGTATAAATTTATACCAGAGTTCAATTTATAAAAGAGGATTTGACCACAGGTCAGAGTTCATTTTCACTTTCAAATTAAAACAAAGCAGCCCAAACTTTATTAAGCCTGTGAACCCACCAAACTGTTAACAATTGATGAGAAAAAAAAATGCGTCTATCTCAGCTTCGCATGTAAGCAACAATTTTTCAACCATACATTGTGAGAAATAGGACAAAAATGGAATAAGCATTGGGCTGGAGAAAGAAAATCTGGGCTACAATTCTGTGCCTTTTTCTTATTGTTACTTAACCTCACTGTTGCTTCCTCATCTGTAAAATGGAAATAGTCATATTTATTGTAGGTTTGTTCCTGAGATGAAAAGAACAATTAACTTAGCACAGTGCCAAGCACAGGAGAATTGCTTAGGTAATGCTTGCTGTTACTATGTTAATTTTTAAAAATATGTAAGTAATATGGGTCTGAATTAGCTTTCAAATCAACCAGCTTGTGAGAATAATGGATCTACAGGCTTCTACCTTTAAGAATTGTTGAGGATACTGCAGGAGTCAAACAGATTCCTGAAGACTGTGAATTTGTTTCATCACTTGATTGGGTACTCTTAGAATATAATTATTGATTGCATTTTGGAGAAAGTTTAGAGAAAATTTTTTTAATTGATGCATGTAAATGTGTAAATTGAGGAGATAGATACATATTTTTATACAATTAGAGTTTATGTATGCAAGACATATATACATACATAAGCAGACACAGAGAAAGAGAAGGTAAAACAGAGAGAAAAAGATAGAAATAGACAAAAATTTGGAAGAGTCCATGCCAAGAGGTAAACAAGATGTAAAATGATAAGGAAAAGGGAATTAACTCCCCTAAATGACCCTCTGCACCTTACTGTTGACATGAATTTATTGAATTTGATTATAAATAAACATATATTACTTTGAGTTTGATTTATGCAACACAAGCAGTGGTTGGTCTTCAATGAAGCCTTGTTCCCAACACAGAAAGGGTGACACTAAAGCAAAATGTAAGGCTCAATTGTCTTGCAGGTAATATACAGACACAGCTTGCAAAGTATAGCAGAGAAAGGCAATAGAGATTGGTGAGGACTGCGGCAAACTGAAGGTTCCAGTGGGAAAAAGGCAGCCTTTACTAGGCTTCACAGAATTGGTGCCATTGAGAGGAGAGCCAGGTATTTTCTAGGTTTATTTATTGATTGTTGTGTACTTCATTTTCTTTTTTTCTTTTTCCTTTGGTTAGAAGCTACAAGACCTGATATATGTCAGCTTGAGCTGCCATAACAAAATATTGTAGACTGGGTAGTATTCTGGCTTGAACAAAAGAATTTTTTTTAACAGTTCTGGAGGCTGGAAGTCCCAATCCGGGGTGCCAGCATGGCTAGGTTCTGGTGAGGACTTTCTTCCAGATGGCTTGTAGACATCTGCCTTCTTTCTGTGTGCTCACATGGCATACAGAGAGAAAGAGAGAGAGCATGTAAGAGTGCAAGAGAGCCCTCTCTGGGGTCTCTTCTTATGAGGACACTAATTCTATCATGAAGGCCCCACCCTCATAATGTCATCTAACCCTAATTACTTCCCAAAGACTCCATCTCCAAATGTCATTCACATTAGGGATTAGGACTTCAATATATGAATTTTGAGGGCTACAAACATTCAGTTCATAACACTGGATTCAAATATTTAGAAATGCTGTGTAGTGGCCTAAAACCCATCTCTGCATCAGCAAGTGTTCATCTGGCTCAAAACCATTGGTTTGAGACCAGATAAATTCTACCCACCAAGCCTCACCACATTATCACTTTAAATCACAACACACACACAGATACACACTCACTATAGAAATTTTGTCAAATGCTCCTCCAGGGGGTCCCCGTCTCCTGGGGAGGCAGGGGTAGAAAATAATGTCCACACTCATGACCAGCTCCCTTGATTCAAGAGAGAAAACCCAGGGTCCGACGAGAAATGGGATATGAGATGAGGCTGTTGCGTGTGAGGGGGGCCTTGAAGCCTGGGACCAATGCGATTTGAGCTGATTCAACAGGCAATTGGAAACCACTACCTAGTTCTTGGGAGGGAAAATGCCAGGATAGCAATGACGGCAATGAAAGAGGATTCTTCTGACTGTATGTAGAATCAGCTAGAACATGCAAAGCCTGTGGAGAGAAAAGGCTGGCAGAGCCCGTTGCCAGATGATATTCTTAGAATTGTGCCATAGGGAGAAATTAATTGTGACTTTGCACATGCCGGTTTCTGGCAGGGGAATATTATTCCCTCCATTCTCAGGCACCCTCTCTTCTCTGCCTGACAGCTGTCATGCCGTCACAGAGGGTCACACCCTCGTGAACATGTCGGGATGGCTATTATTGTTATCATTACCTTAACTGAACACTTACTATGTGATCAGTTTCACAGGGCGATCTCTCACGTAGTTCCCACCGTAACCCTACAAGGGAGGTGGTATTATCATCTTCAGTTGCCAGGATAAGAACCTGAGTCATAGTGGAGAAAAGTAATTTTCCTAATATCACCCAGGTACCCACCGACAGCCGTTTGAACCCAAATTTGTTTGGTTTCAATTCCTAAGCAACCATATAATACTCTACCTGCCTCCATCCTTCACAGAAAACATTGCCCACACCTCTGTTGAAGCACTAACTGCATATATTGTAAGTATCTGATTACACATCTCTCTCTCTCCCCTTGAGACTGTGACCTCCTTGAGGACAAAGAGCAGGGCTTCTTCATCTTTGTGTTCTCCAGATGCCCAGCTCAGTGCCTGGTCCATGGTGGGCACTCAGTGCACGACAGATGAATGTAGAGATAAATGCCTATAGGACTGGTCTGTGTGCAGCGCACAAGAGGGACAACCAGACCCCGGCAAGCTGTACTAGAAGAGGCCCTGCTATCCAGTAAACAGACAGCTGCAGAAGAGCTGCCTTGTGGTCGATTTTGTTTCCACGTTTCTGAAGACTCTTTTGGCAGCAGTTCATTAGGACTCAGAAAAGAAGACTGATGAGTCTTGAATCCAAACTCTGGATCCTCAATGCTGTGGGACACCTTCAAGAATCTTGCATAAAGTTTGGAATTTACGGCTGCTCGGTGTTGAGAGGAAGTGCCGCGTGCAGCGTGGGAACACGTGCTCTGCGGACAGACTGCCCGGATTGCAATCCCAGCTGCTCCCCTTCCCGGCTGTGTCGCTGGGGCAAGCTGCTTCGCCTCTCCTTGTCCCATTTTCTCATCTACAAAATAGTGCCGATAACAGGACCTATCTCATAGCATTGCTTGGAAGATCGAGTGAGTTAATATATAAAAAGTACTTAGCAAAATGCCATATACATGTTAGCTACTAGTAGTATACTTACATTTCAAATCTCCTTGGTAGAAAGAGCCGTGGATTAACAACTAAGAAAACTGGATTTTGGCCCAGATCAGTCCCACCCTGGGACTGCACTGACAAGTCTCTCTTACCTGTGGTTGTGTCCCCATTTCAAGTTACCACCCCTGGAAGGTAAACCTAAGATATGTGTAAAATTCCATCATCCCATCTGGAGAATGGGTTGTAAATTGCTGCCTTGTGTACTTCACAAGGTTAAAACTGAATGTGATCATGCTTTAAAAAATGTAAACAGTTATGGCCTTATTATAATTATTATTATATTCATAAGTAGACTATTTCAAGAGCCATATGGCCTTAATTAATCATGGATAATAACCAAAGTCATCCTTCTAACCAGGAATAATACTGGATGCTAAAAATAACCTATGTAGAAGGGTGGAATACAATGAAAAATCTCTCAACGTGTGAGACACAGAACTGTATTTTCTGCAAGGATATGACGCATGCTTTCATTTGTTTTATATGTCCTTTTTCTTCTTGCTTTCTTACTATTGCAGCCTTGCCTAGCATAAATTTCCCCGAGGAATAGTAGCTATTGGTGAATCACGAAAGATTATTGGCTGCTTACAGCTAATGAGCTGTTTTATTTGCTACACTGCAGAAAACCCACCAGATCTTTCATTCTGAGTCTCATGGCCAAGCGAGCTATAGAGAAACACATGTCCTCCCTGCACTGGAATAGTCTTTAAGCCTTGTATTTGCAGAAATTGGGAGGGCTAAAAGATAAGACACAAAGATCAGCTTCCTCTTCCCCCAAACCCAGTCTTGGTTTGCCTGTATCCTTCCAAGTATTCATTTATCTGTCAGCCCTGGCACATGAAAAGTTGTCAAAGATTTCTAAACACAGCAAAAACCTGAAGACTATTTAGGAAGTGTATCTTTTGCCAATGGGGAATTTTCCATTAGAATTTAAACACTTAAATTCATCTACAAAAGGTGAAGGTAGGCTTTCTCCAAAGCGTTTTTTCTTCTCCCAGTTTCATATGTGAAAGGAGCTTCTATATTAAAAAAAAAAAAAAGTGTGAGAGAGCATACACCTTTAAAGACTCACTGTAGTGTGTAGAATCATTAAAAAGAAAAGAAAAGAAAGAGAGAGAGAAAAAAAGAAAAACAGAAAACTCAACAATCCTGAAGTTAGTGAACATCTCTCTCTTTAGATACGCCACTCTGGAAAACTCTGGAATCTTTAATTACTGCATAATGCCAGCAGGAACTTCTCTTTGTCTTTGAATCTCAAATGCAACTCTAGACAGAGCTCCCCAAGAGAGTGATAGATATAATTTTATTAGTTTCGGCAAGACACAGACATGGCTGTTCAGCAGACTTTTATAAGAGTCGGAGAGAAGGAAGACAACAAAAAAGCCCCGAGACAAATAGAGCTGCAGGCAGATTTTATTAATGACCAGTAGAACCTGGGATCCTGAAAGTTTAGTATGGTTGAATCCTCTGAGGTTATTTTTTTTAAGAGAGAAAACGTGACATGATTATGGACTCTTTATCTTTCAGAGATCCCTTGAAACTGCTTAACTGCTGCTGAAAACAGAAATTTCAAAGGAGAGGCTTGAGACAGTTTGATTTAGCACCCTTTATACCAAAAGCAGAGGTCCACGGAAGCCCAGAGAAATACATGCTGTCAGCATCTAGAAGGCTTACCAGGGAGATTAGTGACACAAAGACCTGTACAAGTCCAGCTACTTTGGGGCAGATGGACTGTTCTCCCCATTTGCTTGATGAAGTATCAGAACAGTGTGTTTTCCACATCTGTATTGCAGGAACTTAGTACTGCAGTGCATAGCAGGTCCTAGTGTGCACTTGGGGCTAGCTATCCACTGAAAATTTGTGATCCCCCTTGCGTAGAGCGGGATTGTCATTGAGAGGTGGCTGCCCGTCTAAAGGGACTACATTGACAAGTTCCTTGTGCATCTCGTGGCCCTGTTTTAAGTTTTTACCAATGGAATATAAGCCTAAGAGTTACCTGTCATTTCTAGATCCAGATTTTTTAAAGTGGACATGTGTCTCTCTCTTCTCTCTTTTTCTGCTTCCTCAGGCTGAAAGTCTAAGATTACTGAGACCATAGCAGATGGCAGAGCTACAGATGGAAGGAGCTTGTGTGCCTGAGTCATTATGTAGAGGAAAATCACCCACTGTCCAGAAACAGCTACACTGACTAGGTGTTACATGGCAGATATTGATGTTGCAAGGATTGTTTGTTACAGCAGCTATCCTTATCCTAACTAATGCACTATTTTTGTATATAGACTTAAATTGTGGATATTTTTGCTTAACATGAAGGTTTAATTCAGCTCATATAGTAAAAAAAGTATTAATATATATAAAGCAAACCAGTTCAACAAACAGGTATTAATAGCTGTGGCTAGAGGCTGTCCAGGAATAAGGGTGAGTACCTGCTGGTAAGGTCTTGAGCGTTCTTTGACACAGAGAGGTGTTGAAGATTGGACAGATGCAGGCACAATTACTATCCACTAAGATATTTAACTCCCCACCTCACTTCTGAAGGTGGCTGCAATTATCACTACGTATCAGTGAGTGGGTTTCTCTCCCTCGTAGGATTTACAAGGATCCTTTGAGCAAAGGACTTTAATCAAGGCCAGTGCCTTCAGGCTCAGCGGCTACAAGTCTTGTACCTAAACCATGTCAGTTCCCTCTGCTTGGGGAAATGATCTTAAACCTCTGCTGGCCTGTCAAAAAAAGGACTACATGGGAATCACTGATAAACTGGTATTGATTCTCACAGATCACCCTTGTCAAAAGGATTTATTGATGTGTCAATGTGTGTTGTTGAGAGGATCATAGCAGGATGGCTTTGAAGGATTTATAAGAAATCTACCAGCTTTAATACACTCAGCGGTAAATAACTAACGAGTACTGCACATATTGATTCTTTTCATGTGGTCAATGCAATCTTTAGCCCACTAATTGTCAGTATTGACAAACGGTTCATGATCTAAATGAGCAGCTGGACATCTGCTCTGAGTGGAATGCTTCCAAATGGTGTTTTCCTTACTGCTCTCAGCCTAATGTTCATGGAGCAGCCTTGCAGGTAATCTGCTCTAGGCAGAGGGAAATGTGCGGTAATTAATTCGTCCTTGCTGTCAAATGCTGCTACAAAGGGAGGGGGAGGGAGGGAGAGTCCAGTCACCATGCACAAGTCTGGCACCCAGTTCCATGACACAGGTACAGAGATATCCTTCAACAAGGCTCATCTCGACTGCCTCTTCCTAGTGAAACCTTCCAAAATGACACTATTTATGGGAGTTTCCACCACTTCAAACCCTACACCATTCCCAAGCAATTAATCACACGTTATCTATGCTGAACTCTGTCAATTTATCTACTTATGTTTATCTATTTTGTTATGGCCAAATCTTAGTTTCTCACTTGTCTATGAGCTTCTTAGATTTGGGAAGAAGACATGGGGAGTGGGTATGGATCTTATTTGAGAAGGTGATGAAAGCTATTAATGCTCTCTCTAATGTACACTTAACAAATCTGAAAAAGGTTTTCGGGGAAGTACATGGAAGGTCTACAGGGTCTGTGAACCCCTAAAATAGGAATTGAACTGAGGTTCAAATTCCAATTCTATTACCTCCCAGCTGTGTGACTTCTCAGTCTTAACATCTCAGTCTACTGATTCTTTTTTTTTTTTTTTTTTAGTGTATCAGGAATTTTTTTTTTATTTCAGCATATTATGGGAGTACAAATGTTTAGGTTACGTATATTGCCCTTGGACCCCCTCCCCCGGAGTCAGAGCTTCAAGCATGTCGATCCCCCAGATGGTGTGCATCGCACTCATTGTGTATGTCTATACCCGTCCCTTCTTCCCCACTCTCATCTGCCCTACACCCAATAAATGTTATTCTTATATGTGCACTTAGGTGTTGATCAGTGAAACCAATTTGCTGGTGAGTACATGTGGTGCTTATTTTTCCATTCTGGGGATACTTCACTTAGTAGAATGGGTTCCAGCTCTATCCAGGAAATTACAAGAGGTGCGATATCACCATTGTTTCTTATAGCTGAATAGTACTCCATGGTATACATATACCACATTTTATTAATCCACTCATATATTGATGGACACTTGGGTTGTTTCCACATCTTTTCAATTGTGAATTGTGCTGCTGTAAATATTTGAGTGCAGATGTCTTTTTTTTTATAGAGTGTCTTTTGTTCTTTTGGGTAGATACCCAGTAACGGGATTGCTGGATCAAGTGGTAATTCTACCTGTGTCTCTTTAAGGTATCTCCATATTGCTTTCCACAGAGGTTGCACTAGTTTTCAGTCCCACCAGCAGTATATGAGTGTTCCTATGTCTCTGCATCCACACCAACATTTATTGTTTTACTCATTCTTAATACAAGAATAATCAGATTCCTCATAATTTTGTTGAAAGGGTTAAGTAAACTGTTCATGGGATGTGTTTGCACATGGTGTCTGCTCCAAAAAATCACCTGCATCACTCAGGATTTCTGAGTTCATTTTTCCCTTCATGTTTCAAACGTTTATTGAGCAAGAATTAGGAGCCAGGTATAGGACCATTTCTATGGCTGATGGGTGATCCACCCAAACCACCAAGCAGAGCATGTTGCTCAGTATATTTACTCAGTTAATGCTTTTTGATAGATTGCTTCGGATCCTTACCATTGGATAGAACTACCTTTAAGTCATTCTACTACATCATTTTTAATTAAGCTTTCAAACACTGCTACTGACTAAACTTTTGTATTCTCTAAGTCATCTCTATGGTAGATTCATTAAATTTGAAATAAATCTTCTAGAGAAAGGGCATTTACCAAATTTTCTACAATGATCATTCAATCTGTTATTTCTGTGGAATTGTATTCCATTTTAAACACAGTTTATCCATCTCTAGATGTATATTTTCTCCCCTTTAAACATATTAACTGAATTTGTAAAATAACCATTTCATTCCTATTATAATACAGACACACATATCAATTTATATCCAGCTCTGCTGTAAAACATTTTGTTCTCCATTGGGGAAGAGAATTATAAAAATGCAATTAGTAAGTGCAGGTAAAAAGGGTGAAGCCAGGATATGCACACGTATACTTGATCTTTGAAAGCTCTTTTTTAAACTTGGAAGACTGACTAAATAGACACAAAAAATATTATACTGTTCTAATTAACAAAATTATCAGAGATCATTCATAGGCATACAGAAATCTTTCCCATTATTTTTATCCATTTTTAAGCCTCCAATCCTGCCCCCAATCACATCTTCATCTTTATTTTGCTAATGGGGAAGTTTAAGATCATCACAAATAATCTTAAACTCTCTCACCTGGAAGCAGTCTTCTGCACCGTCTTTTCTAATTTCTCACCGTATTTTCTGATAATTGAGGTTTAGCACATTGACATTAGCAAGGCATAGAGCCTCGGTGTCTGGAGACGATGACTGACACTCCATTGTCAGAGATGTAGCTTCTTAAGGAAGTGACATCCTGTCTGATCTTACAAATGTCTCCAATGTCCAATTATCACCAGCCATTTGGGTGAGTGACAAGATATCAAGGGGAAATTCTTTCCAAATCACTTTCTCTCCCTCTCTGCTTCCCTTTGTCTCTTAACACAAGAAGATCTCCTCATTATAATCTAGAAGCACAGATATTAATTCTGTAGTAGTAGCTAAAGTTTTAAGATGGGGCACCTCATTTTGTTCCCCCAAATTCAAATTTGATCAGATCATCTGCCCACCAGGGGAGCTACCATTCTTCTTTGGCCCGGGGTTTAATGTTTTATAGCCCTATACCTCTGACCCTCAAGGGAAAACAAGAACAAAAATGATAAACACCTGAGACTGAAACCAATGAAATATATATATATATTATATATATATATATATATATTATATATATATATATAAATTGGGAGAAAAACATTGAAATAATAACTTTTCTGAAGTCTTTTGCTTTGGAAAATAAGTTGATTATGGATTAGGATTGGAAAGGTTAATTAAAAAGAATAAGAGTATAAAAATAGTATGATATTTCATTATTATGAAAATGCACGGTGATAATTGTATTCACCAGAAGCTTTCTTCCAAGGAACACTAAATATTATGCCAACATTTCCTCATTAATCTTCTTCATAATCTTGCAAGATGGTGAAGAAGCAAAAATTAACATTCAAATATTACCAGTGGGATACAGAACTAGAGTAAGATGTTGATGACAGACACTTCCGACTTGTCTATGTGCCTCAGTTACTCATTTGTGTGATAAGAATATTCACAGCCTTTAATGCAGAGAGTGACTGTGAGAATTAAGTGTATAAGACATATGAAGAGGCTTAGATGAGAGCCCAGGACATAATGAACACTCAGTAAATGTGAGATGATAATGATTTTATTATTATCATTAGAATACATGATGCAAGTGAGAGAAAGTCACCTTCACATTTCTTCTGGAGCCCCAGTGGTCAAAAAAGGAGTGAACTTCTCAGTGCCATTCAGCAAGCACCTACTGCATAATAATGCTGCAGATTATGCCAAAAACCTATAAAAAGAGTATTCTGCATTTATACAGTGCTTTTCAGATACAAAGCGCATTTAGATATATCTTCTATGGTCCTTCCAACAGTCTGGTGAGGTAGAGAACTCAATGTTATTAGGTTTAATAAGCGAGAGAGCAAAGGGACCAAAGAAGATAAATGGTACACCCAAGGTCACCAGCAAGTTATTAATAGAAGCCAAGACAAATTCAAAACCAATTTTGTTACTATAGAGTTCTTTCCATTTGCAGTGGATATATCTGTTTGTTTTGTTTTGTTTTGCTTTGCTTTTTGGATACCTACATGGCTTCCATCTTTCTAATAGCACTTTGATTTTCCTTCTAGAAATTTACCTTCTGCTCAGCATGTGCTGGCCTAGTGGGAGGCTAACCCAAGCCACCTACAGAAGCTGAGGGAGACCCGTAGCTACTCTTCCAGATCCTTTCTCCTGTCCCAGTGCAACCATGTGTCAACAGGGGAACCTAGATTTGGACAGTCAGATTCTTTCTCCTATGACTTTGAATCTTGAATAGCAGGACACAACGTTGAAAGAAAAGAATGGTTTCAATCTAGAGATTGCAGGTAAGACCATGAAGTTATTTCTGCTACTGATATCCTATGGTATCTACTGGTTCCCAGCTCCCCAACCCTGATTCTTCAGCCTCCCTACTCATTCTCTGAGTGAGCAATCCCTGTAATCCTCCAATAACTTATGTTCTTGCTTAAGTTAACAAGAGTCACATGCTGTTTTCTGCAACTCAAAAGCCAAAGCTGATGCAACAATATGGACAATATGTCTATCAACAGACATATGAGAGCTTATCATGTGCTAGCTGCCATGCTAAGAATTATGCTTTGAAATATAATCAGGATAAAAAAATTGTAAGTATCTAAAAGAGTTTTTAAAAAAGCTATGATAAGGTGCCACAATCAGGAGTATAATGTGATAGGCACCAGAGAAGAGGCAGATCAGAGCTACCTGGAGAGATAACAAAAGCTTCTTGCAGGAGGAACTTCATCTAGGTCCTGAAAAATGAGCAAGATTTGCAACCCATCTTTTTCAAACTTGCAAAGTCTGATACTGCGAAGAAAAAAAAAAAAAACACTGGTGCTCCATTCAAAAGCAAAAGTATCTTCCTTCTAAGAAGTAAGGCCTGATTTATGAAGAAGGAGAGCATTTGAGAAAACATAACTCTATATATTCAGATCATTCCAATGTATGATTTATTATTTGTTCACATCAATTCTGAAAATAGCCACAAAGCAGGAGAGCATGAGCTTTAATAAACATTTTTTAATTGCAAATCTAAGGAAAAGTGTAGTGTTTTTCATTGCATTTAATAGAGTTACCATTGGGATGACAGCGTGAAATCATGCTGGGCTTAGAACCAGGTTTTCCAGCTGGAAGCTATAATAATACTATGTTGTTCAGTATCCTAATCAGACCGAATACTTTATATTAAAACCCACCTCCAAACTATCCCTGATACTAGTGACATCGGCGAAAAATGGGGAGGTGTGTGTGGAGGAGCGTCTTTTAGTTGTTTCTCCTAGAATCCAAAAGGCTTACACTATCCAAAAGATTTCACTGGGGTCTTGAATATCCCTGGGTTTTTTTTTTTTTGAAACTAAACAGAGTAAATCCAAAACATTTCTATCTAAGTTTATATGGTATTTATTGAAAGCTAGTACCCCTTCCTGCGAATACTCTACTTTCCCCAAAGAATGTTTTGTAAGATCTTCCAACCACAGGGCCTTTGCCCAGGCTGTATTCTCTGTCTAACTGCCCTTCCCCACCCCTTCTCTTCCTACCTATGCAATGCATTCTTCAAGCCTCAAGTCAAAGTCACCACTTTAGGGAAGAACCCCTTTAAGAAGACCTCAATATTAGATCGAAGTTATCTTTCTCGTAGCTCATCTTGCCTTTCTCTCATAAGATGATGAAGTTGTGATTATATACTGGCATAATTAGGTTATTAATTATTGTCACCCAACTGGAGTGTAAGCTCTGGAAGAGCAGTGACTATGCGGGACTTCCATTGTATCATCTTCACTGAAAGGGAAAAAAATGCATAAATGGAGAGTTCTAATATATTTGGCCTAAAATCCTATTACTTCCAAAGACTATGCAAATATCTTACATGTGGATATCAGTGATATCATACATATTACTTATCAATATATACTATATATACATATTATCAAGATGTACCAATGTGGATATCAATATATATTACTCAATGCATTTTTCTTAAGTTCAATAATTCCTTTATGATGGATCACTTTTCTTCAATTGTATCTTGATTTTTAACTCTCATTCTCTCTGATGACAGCTTGTAATTGATCCTGTTTCCTTTCTGGTCCTTCATACAGAGAATGGCACAGCCAAATCTGGTTCTCAAATATATGAAATCTTGCGGGTTTTATTTCCTTTCTTTTTATGTAAGTAGTCACAATTTCCTATTTCTATCTCCAGTTTTTTTTAAACTTATTGTTTATGTGTCCATTGTTGAGCACACTATCCTAAGTAGAAACATTTGCTCCCTCATCTGCATGACATCTGAACCCTGTGCTCACACCTATTCTCACACCCACCATCCTGTATTACTTTTATCGGTTTCAGTCTGCATTACCTAGAGACTGTGAGCTCTTTATGGGAGGAGGGGAGGACAGGCCTTATTTGATTAGGAGTTCCCATTTCTAAGCGCAGTACCTGGCATGGAACACACTCTTGGTAAATAAATATTTGTTCAACTGAAATTCTTCAAATTTTTTTTTGTTTGTTTGTTTTGGAAAGTATTGGTGTATTGATGAATCCAATTCAAAATCTTGAACTTGACTACAATGAATCTTACTGTTTCATTTTCTTCCCAGCTCGACTTCCTACTCTCCCCTAATAAGGAGATGTCATTCCTGTTGTCCCCCATCTTCTACATGATTTCACGTCACAACTATGATTAATGTGCTACTCAACCTCTTGCCCACCTCACTAGTAACAACGTTAAAGAACAGTGGCCTTGCTACTAAATGCCACTCCAACAAATGTCATGTCTCTCTGCCCCTTGTTTATAATTCTTTATCTCTTTCAGATCCCATGGGGATATTCATTTCTAAGGCCAATTTGAATTAATTTTGCATGTCAGATTTCAAAAAGTCTGAAAATATAGAACAAAGCCCTGTTCACAATCCAAAGCAGTAAGGCTCGATCCTCTGAGCTATAATCTAAATCAACGTCTAAAAGGATATTTTCTTGCTCTAGAATAATAATAATTACATAGCACCTTCTGCATGCAAGGTCCTGTTCAAAGAACTTTCTATATACTGCTATTGACTTTTTTTAATCCTCAAAATAGCCATGTCAAGTGGGTATGATTACTATCCCCATTTTATAGATGAGGCAGCTGAGTCATAAATCAATTAAGTAACCAACCCAAGGATTCAATCAAGACACTCTTGCTCCAGAATTTGTATCATGCTACACTGCCTCTAGGAAACTACTTATTTGAACTATTTGTAGCAACTCAAGTTTTCTGGTTATCCATTATTGCATTTAAAAACTACCCCAACATGTGGTGGCTTAAAACAACAACGATTTTATTAAACCTCATGATTTTGTGGGTCAGTGGCTTGGCTGGGTTTATCCTCTCCTCTATGTAGCGACAAATGGGCTCAAAGTGGGTGGTGGGCTGGGCTGGGCTGGAAAGTCCTTGAGACTTCCCCACATGCCTGGCCCCTTGATGTGGACAGCCCAGCCGGAAGGCTGGTCTCTGCCGAGCCCCTCTTTCTCTGTGTAATCCTGGTGTCTCTCTACATGGTACCTTAGCAGGATGGTCGCACTTCTCACAGGATGGCTCAGTGCCCCAAGAGACCAAGGGGGAAGCTTTCAGTCTACTTAAAGTCCAGGCCTGGAACTAGCGCTGTGTCACTTCTGCACTGTACATTCTTGGTCAACACGTTCGCAGGCCAGCCAGAAAACACAGGGGAAGTAGACCACATTCTCAGTGGGAGAACTGCCAGTGAGTCTGTGGTCATCTTAGTCTGCCACACCAGGAATTACAGAGAAAGTTAACTTTTAGGCAGTCGAGTCAAACTGCAATATTTTATATTTTGTCCCTTACTTTTTGATTTATAATTTTTTTATTGACTTTTTTTTAAAGTAATACAGAAGAATGGAGCCAGGAATTCTGTCAGGTTCTACAGTCTTGCTGTCTTAATGACCACCTAATAGGGTTATGGTACAGCTTCTTGGGGTGAGGGTTTAAATCACTCTATAAAAAAAATGCATACTGGACGGCTCAGAGAGAACTTGCACACTGAAGGACCTGGACTCAACCCCAAGAAGTATGTTGTATAGTTTTTTTCTTTTTAACTAAACTGTAGTTTCTTCTTATGATTTTATAGGATCGTTGATTGGAATGAAAAAGACAGAGTATGTCAGCTAACACACTCGATTTCAAGACAGGGTTACCTGCATTTAGTATGTACTGACACTTACAAGTGCCCTTCTCTGGGTCTTTGCCTTCATGTCTGTAAAGTGAATAGTTTGGGCCAGACTGTGTTTTCCAAACTATGGCTTAAAATAAGTTTATAAAGGCACGATCACTATTTTTTAAACAAAATAGTATGGAAAAGAAGATAGAGTATGTCTTATGCAGGGAGGGTGAATACCACTTGTGAGTCTTTTGTTTCAATTGTGGTTGCCTGTGTCTGTGTGTGTGTGAGGGGGTGTGCACACACACATGTGTATACTAGATTATGTCATAAAAGGCATTTCTTGCTGTAAGTCATAGAGAGAAAAGACGAAAGTTTGAAAATTACTGGGCTAGGTGACCTTTTATGATTCCTTCTAGATCAAAAAAATATGATTCTGGGCACAGTCATGATTTCTACCATAATTTTGTATAAAACAGAGGTTATATCTAACTTGCTTCAAATAAGGCCCTGAATAAAATGACTATTTGTCATATTATACTTGACATATTTATCAGCTCATGTATTATTATTATTCAAACCCAAAAAGCATTTAGTACTTTAGGTCAGATTTTGGTCAAAGAAAAACCTTCCCTGAACCTCACCTTCCTGCCCTCAGAAAAAAATCTCTGCACAACAAATATTCCCAAGACCTGGTTCATACATTTTGTATTCATTTCAAGCAGTATTTTTTAAATGGAAATTTTACTACCTCAAAAGCATTAGGACCATCCTTCCAATTTGGGATATAACATGCACAATTCAAGTTTTATTAAGAGTAATAATGTCTAGAAATTAAGCCACAAGAAAATATTTTAAATCACAAATGTGAGCAATATCTTCTTAATGCTGTATTAATTCAGAAGATACAATCAGCAAAATTAAAGAAGTGATTTAGGGATACTAGTGTTGGATTTGGGGACTGGATGAGGTGAATGAACCATCAGTTTCTTTTTGCACTAAAATTCCATGATTCAGCAATTCCACAGAAGTCGGCAGGCACCTATGCTAAAGCATTAAGAGCCGACATGAATTGTGGATGACCTGTTTACCTTATCCTCTGGATTCTGTTGGTCAGAATATGGGACCAAGTAATTTCTCTCCTCTCAAATATAAAATAATGCAGACTCTTCTCTGTGGATTCAGCAAACAAGCAAGATATATTTTTTTGCCCTAAATGCAAAGGTACTTCATGTTGGAAAATAATTGATTTCCTAAACTTTTAAAAATTGGCACTCAAGTAAATAGTACATGAGGAATAAAGTTTAAATGGGCCTTTGAGAACAATGTATGATATTTATTGTTTGCTCAAAAAATTTAGAAATGACATGATCAAATACCATTCTAGATTTTTAAAAAAAATTCAATGTTTACATAATAATATATTTGTGGGGGAGCACTTTAGTATTTTTAAAACACTTTTTATCATTCATTTATTTAGAAATACCTCTTGGGGGCCTACTTTGTGTCAGGCACTGCTCTAGAGGGTGGTGAGCAAGACCAGGTCCCCAGCAGTTTATAGCTTGGCCGAGGGGGAAAGAAATGAGATCAGTGCAGATTGTGGTACGTGTTATAGAAGGGAAAAAGCATTCAGGATGACTTCAGTTGTGCAGGTCAAGGGAACCTCTGAGGAAGTGACTTTTGGGCTGAGACCTCAATGGCAGGAAGGAGCCATCGTGCTGGGCAGAGGTTTCCTGGCAGCGAACTTGCTGGGGCAGAGGCTGCCGAGGAAACGTGCCTGGCACCTCCCCACGAACCTTCTCATGCACTTGACACTTTCTCTCCACGTGAATGCGCTGCCTTTAAAAAGCTTGCTCCTTATCCTTCTAATGCCAATCCCTTTTGATTCCAAATTTTGAGGGAAAAGAAAGAGAGAATTGAGGGAAAATATAGCAAAATTTTTCTGCAGAGTAGAAACTCAAAATAGCCTGATAATTTTTTTAAACTTATTTTTAAATCACTTTAGGACAAAAGTCAGAATAGTAACATTTGATCGTATAAGGGATTTTTTTTTTCTTTTTCCCTTTAGCCTAATTTCCCTAAATGCCAAATTTCCATTAGCAGTGATCTTGTCATGTTCTAAATATTTACAGTTTTTTTAATTCTTTGTCATCATTTGATCATTTTAAAATGGGTTGACTAATCAATTGCTTGCCAGCTACAAAAGAAAAAAATACATTGTTTTTATTAATTGAGAATGTCCAAAGTTGAAGCTAATTTTCTCCAAAATATTTTACCCATTTGGCACCTTCTTACATGTTAGATTGCTCCCCTTCTCACGCCATCATCATTCCCTCTCGTTCTGACGACGGGGGAGGTTTGGAAGCAGTTAACAGAAAGGAGGTATTGATTTAGCTATGCTGAGGGATTCAGTGCAATGTTTTGGTATCAAGAGTGCTGTTTTTCTTTTGTTTTTCAAAAAGGTTTTTCAAATAGACTGCTGGCCTTTCACATGGAATATTTGAATTTTGTCCTTGGTATCTGAGAATGGAGCCCATTCCAATGTTGAAAAAAATGATCAGGGATGTATAAGGTAAAACCATGGGCAAATCGCCCAAGTTCTCTGAACCTCATTTTCTACTGTGAAACTCATAACCTCTGTTATTAAATAATGGAACATGAGAGCTGGAAGGAAGGAATCCTAGAACTCATCTCAGTTCTGGGGTTTTGCACAAACCATTCTCTCTCCCTGGAATGTTCTGACTCACTTGTTTCGCTTAACAAACTTCTAAAGAGCTTTCAGATGAGTTGGCTTTGGCCCTGGAGAGACCTAGATTCAAATCTTAGCTCTGCCGCTTAGTAGTGATAATTTAGGGGACTCGAATGTAAAATGGCCATCAAGAGAGGACTTACTAGGATTGCAAAAAAAAAAAGTTAACTGAGATAATTCACCTATATCTGCCCACATACAGCTGAGTGTCTAAGGTCTGCCCCATGAATGTTAACAATTATTTTTGCAGTAGATGTTCTTGTATGTGATATAAGACGCCCTGGTAGTTGGTGGGTTAATAAAACATTGGTTAAAGCAGAGGTAGCATGGCCTACTGGCGGTAAGCCTTGGGCATCAACCAGTATGTTTTACAGGGGGAGTACGACTGCCGGCTCACCTAGAGACTATGTTAAATGCAGACACCTTCAAGACCTTCCACTGAACATTTTTCAGATCTCAGTTTAAATATGCCCTCTCAGAGGTCTACTCTGCCCATACTCTCTACCTGATCTTAGTTCTCTTTGTTCTGTGCTCCCATATTAACAACCAGTATTTATTGAGCACATACTATGTGCCAGGGTATAGTCTATATATTCCACATATATTAGTTCACAAAGTACTCACAAGTACCCAATTAAACAGGTGTCAGTGTTTTGCTCACGACCAGGTAGCTAGTAACCCCAGTGATGCTGTGCCCCTAGACATTCTAGCTCCAGAGTCTGTGTCGGGAAGGACCACACAATCCTGCTGACCCACCGCATCTTGCACTTTTCCAACTGGATTCTTGTCACACTTGATCTAAGCTCAGTTTGGTCTGTCTTCCTGGGCAGCTGCACTCCACGAGGTGAGAATCACGTCAGTGTTTTCGCCACTGAATCATCACAGATCTGATTCACAACAGGCAGTCAATACATGCGGAGACTGGCTAGTTCCAAATCCTCATTGTACAGATCAGAGAATGAAGTCAAGAGACTGCCTAATAGGCAAAGCTGATATCAGAATGTTGGCCTTCTCATCCGGAGACCATTCTTTCCACGTCATCAAGCTACTTCTTGTGTTGGTTTCCCTGCTCAGCATCTTCTCATCCATTTGACAACATGTTGTCCCTGAGATCGCAGCTCCCAATCCCACCCCCGGACAGGTCTTAAATTCAGTTTCCCTTAACCAGACTTAAGTCTTTGATACAACGAGAGTTTTGAGTACATAAAAAAGGGAGGGAGAATGAAATGCTAAAACATCCAGATAGAGTAAAACACAGAAGCTTAGCCCAAGCCGAGCTGCTGTCCTGGCAGCGACAGCATCTGCACACACGGTACCAGGCTTCATAATTACCTCTGTGGCTGAGCCCCCACAAAGCCATACCTTTGAACTAAAAAATAAAAACAAATAAATAACTAGCTCTGCTGATTAGCAAGGTACTGCAGCTGCTGGAAAAATCTTCTACGTCGAACTTACTATGGTATCATCATCCCTGATGTTTGTTTCTTCTTCCAGCCGAGATGAAGAGAAAACTGAATTGTGCTTCTGGTGTACAATCTTACCTAATTACGCCAGCTGATCACTTAAAGGTAATGTTTGCACACAGACCGGGGAGATGCTTACAAGAACCAGCTGGTTGAGAAAGGCTATAAGTGAGGATTTGATTCCTTTTCAAAGATGTGTTAACTATTTACATCTATTTTTAAACACCACATCGCAACAAGAGTTACTGTGTTATGCTGTGAAGTGGTACTGTACTCAAGTTCCACAGGGGTAGGCAAATTTAGGAATAAAAGTTCTGCTCAACATGCAGAAAGCATAACGTTACCATTCACCACTTTAGGACATCCATTTGAGGGAGGACAGACTACTGTCCTTTGGTTTTGAGCCACAAATGAAAGCTTAGTAAGAGTTACTGGGGAAGAGACTGCGTGTACACGTGTGTCCATGCACATGTGATTTCTTACAAAGCAGAATAGAACAAGTTAAATATCACTAGGCTTTTGGACTTAGCAGACTTGAGTTAGAATATTGACGGTGCTACATGCCACCCGCATGCCTTGGCCAAGTTACTTCCTGGGCTGTTGGGATCAGTCCCTGAGATGATGCATGTGAAAGTCAGGGCACAAATGCTTTGTACAAGCCAGATACGCTATAAATAATGAATGCCAAATATTCAGTAGTGTATGGCTAAGACCTGTCCAAACATTGTTTTATCTAATCCACATAATAATCTTATGTAGCAGGTTTTTTTTTTTTTTACACTTGGGGGATATTAAGTATCTCTGTGCAAGAGGCACAGTGGAATTTGAACCTAAACCTGTGTGATCTCAACTCTGTTTGAACCCCAACTGTTAATCTCTCTTCCTGATTCTCCACACTCCCTTCACTGGCAAAGTTTGGGCATCTTTAATCCATCCAATTTCTGAAGAATTTACCCACAGCATGGATGTTCACCCATGCTTTTAAGACTGAACAGGGATTTCCTTAACTCAACGCATGGTTGTTGAGTGCCAACCATGTCCTGGCACGAGCCTAGGTGCTGGGGATATGAAAGTGAATAAGACAGTGAGCTTTTCACTCAGCTTATAGCCACATAAGGGAGAGATAAAATAAGGAAAACATTACACTATAGTGTCTTCCATGCTATTGGCACCTGCATGGTACCTGGCATGTGGTAGGTGCAGAGGGAATGCATGTGGAATCACAGAGAAGTATTTGCAATGCAGTGGCCACTGAGATATTGACTGTGTCCAGAAAATTCAGGGAAGTCAGGCTTCCCGGAGGAAGTGGCTGTAGAGAGAGCCCCTGAAGGATGAGTAACTCACCAGGCAGGTAGTGTGGGAAGGACACTGCAGGCAAAGGAAAGAGACCTGTTTCACGGTATAATGGGACTTGGTAAGGACGCGGAGTAACCAGCTCCCATTATTTTTCTGATATATATTCTCAGTGTGGCTCATAAAGTCAAAGATCTATACAGACCATTCACTGAGTAAAGTGATAGACCAGAAAGAACAAATAATAACCAAAATGGTAACTCTGAGACAGAAGCTAGAGTTTTCCAGACGAGTGACCCAAAGCACAAGGAACACTCGAAGACATGAACCTTACTCAGTACACTGAATCCCCAAGGCAAGCAGAGTACCGTGAACACATACGGGCCACACCCAGCCCACGATCCGTGTGGTCTCTGTGTGACCACGTGATACCAACATCTGCGAGACCGTGGGGGTAAAGAAGAAAAGTGCTCCTTCCTAAAGGAAATGAGGATGACAGGTGACTTAGCTCTAATTCTGTTCATACAGGGAGATGGAGGGACCACAATTCACAGCATGTAGGTGAGGTGGCCATTCCTCCCGAGGCAGGCACCACTGCTCAATCTATTGCTGTCTCCTGGAATGTCAGCTTTTGAGGGCAGGAAACTTTGCATTGATTATTCATTGGTCTGTTTATTCATTGGCGTTTTCCCAGTACATAGAACATTGAGCACATTGTAGGTGCTCAATAAATATTTGTAGGAGGAATGAATTGATCACTGCTATTTTTTTGCACTGAGTTCAGGGTTACAATGCTTCCAACAGCCAAGCCAGTCAATAGGAGCGACGCCATGAGATGAAATCCATTGGCCTCTACGGTGAAATAAAAAAGCACCCAGAGCACATCCTGGCCATTCTGGGCAACAGGCTTTACTGTCTGTGAGTTGGTTTACTCACATCTGCTTCACGAGGTTGTTGTAAGAATTAAATGATATATGAGATACAATGTATGGGCAAACTCTTTCCCATGGTGGTTAATAAATAGCAATTTTCTTTTCATTTTCTCTAGGAAGCCTTAATACAATTAAAGCACCCCAAATATAATTTATTAATCATCCATGAAACTCATTCCATATATATGTGTGTGTATATGTATGATGCCACATATATATTCATTATCTAGTATCATCATATATAATCATTACGTAGGTATAAGTCATTAACATCGGTAACACTGGTTTAGCCCTAATGTTATATGTATCTAATCTACTTATGAATGATAGATTAGATAGAGAAATATGTAGATAGAAGATAGAGATATATGATAGATAGATAACTAAAACATTAAGACTAAAACAATATTCAGATTATAATTGGGCAGACTGATTTTAAATTGCACACTTATCACAAAATGAAAATCATCAGAGCACATCTAGCCCCAGTAGTTTAGCATCTATAACCTTCTAGGCCATCTTTATTTTAGTGTAAACAAAAGCAAAAGGACAAAAATGAAATTCGGTTGCAGAGATCCTGGCCATTTAAAACAAAGAAGTAAATATTACACTTTACTGAGGGCTGATCTACATTTCCTATTTCCACAAATTTGTACATAGTGAAACTTCTACCTCCAGAATATGAATATTCACCAGTAAATGGATGGATTAAATTGTTATGCAGAGGACATTGTCTCTCTGTTGCACTGAAATTCCTTCTGCCTCACTCTGATGAGCAAGACTCCTCCTGCACATGGTTTTATAAGGTAGACAGAGTTCTTCAACAACCGCTAAACCTTAGCTCTAATGTACACCATGAAAAGCGAAAATCCTCTTTCTAAGCCCGTTTATGATTTATTAGCTTATTCATTTGACTGCAAATGCTTGAGAAAATCTGCTCTTTTCAACAAGCGCAAACATTTGGGAAGGGCCAGGAAAAAAAAAAAAAGAAGAAGAAGAAGAAGAAGAAAAGAAAGAAAGGGGAAAAACAAACCTAAAAAGGTATGTTAAATGCAAGTGGAAAGAGCTCAGTGAGGCATCAAGACTGACATTTGAACTGCAACAACTCGGCGGGTAATTCGAGATTGATTAAATACTGAACTAGGCTTGATTGGTGTAGAGGTTCAATCATAATCACGATTCAGAGACAGGAACGTAGAGAAAGATTCCCCCATGAGAACGTGAAGTCTGAAGAAAGCGCAAACCAGTTGCACAGAAAAGGCATTTAGAGAATTCTTACTCGCTCTTCATCTGTACAACCTGCCACACTTAAAGGAGCGCTCTAAAAATAAAAAACACCTCCCACCACCCGGAAACAAGACTCCAGATCAGAAGCTGTGCTTTACGGACTTCTCCTTGAAGGCCCTGCCGTCCCTGTCATCAGGAGAGGAGGCAGCTGCCCTGGGGCAGCATGACCGGGACAGTGTTGGAATGAGGCAATTCAGAGGGGCTGGATGCAGGCTGAGATTCTCGAAAGTTTAGAGCTATGAAAGATGAGAGAAATAAGTGCTAAGATGCATCTAAAAGGATGCCATTCATTTTTTGCCCTTAAACATATTCAGAATTTTCCTCCCATACTTGGAAAGGCACAAAAACAAAACAAAACAGGATGAGAACAAAGACAACTGGTTAAGAAAAGTCTACGGTTCTGACATGCTTGGCAATAGGCTTCGCAAGGCTTTCAATTTAGTTCATGAGATTTGCTAAGCAGATTAGTGTTGAAGAGGCTTTATTTTTAAAAACAAATACACATATATTTATATAAAATCTGGAATGTGAACAGATCATGAAAATTCTCTTGTCTGCATACAGTTCAATATTCACATTTTGCCCAAACTGCAAAATCAACAACATTATCTTGTTTTTCTTATTTCGAAATTTTGCACATATGTCTATGCTTTGACAACTGGAGGGGGGAAAAAAGAACCAAGCAATGTCACGAAAATTCATGGAGAAGGCCCAGAGTGATGAGCATCTGGGCCCTGGCCAGCTGGGCCAGACCTGGAGACCCTTTGGTGACTTCCCGGACTCTTGGCTCCTAACTGCCACAGGCAGACCGGAGCAGCCGGTTTTCTGCTCTTTGACTCTCAGTTGTTGCAACTTTCATACTTCCTTGCTCTTTCTGGAATCTTTCTCTCCTTCTTCCATCAAACCAATTTCCTTCCCTTCCAGTCCCAAAGTTTCCTTCTCTCCTTTTTCCCAGGATGCTTCCATCTGCTCTCCCCACTCCGCTCCAATCTTCCCCTTCTAGAAGCTTCTCCTCAGTTCTTACACTCCTTATACCATCTGCTTGTAGGATGTAACTGACAAGTCATCATCTTAGGATGAAATAATTCCCGAACTTCTAATCAAACCTTTGAGGCCTGCCTCCACCTGGTGCCTCACTGGATTTGGATGTCGATACTTCCTTTCATGCATTTCTTCACGCAAGGAAAGCTGGTGGACTCACTCTTTTTTCTCTGCCTTTAGGATTTTGCTCACACTGTTCCCCTACTCTTGGATACACTTCCTTCCACCTCCTTCGGTGTGTCTTTCTGGATACCTCCGAGTAGGAAGGGTCTCTCCTTCCTCTTTCTAGCCTGTCATCTCCCCTCTTAGACGTGTGACTTTGTGCTTGTATTAGAGGTACAGAGTCCATGAACATGATTTCATCAGCACTAGATTATAAAATATTTGAGAACAGAATCCCTTGTAAGTTTTTCTTGTATCTCTCCCAGAATTTGGACAATGCCTTGCATGTGACAGACATTGGGAGGTAGTATAATAATAGTGGGAAGAACAAGCCTAGAAACTTCCATTTTTAGAATTATGGCAGGACCACCTGCACTTTAAAAAAAAAAATCCCATCTGAAATAATAGGGAAGCAACAGAAAATGTGCAACTTAAGGAGTTTAAGGGAATGGAAGACATGAAATGAGTGAGCTATTTCAACGAATTTTCAAAAGATGGAAATCGAATGGAGAAACAGTAATATCTTGATTAAAAGTGGAGACACTGGGAATGTACCAGCCTGCCAAAAAAGGATACCACAGAGAAGTGAGCCAGTTTATATTCCAGATCCCCAGAAAGGCTCTGAACTTGGGTGTGTGGCTGAAGAAGGCAGGTGAAGCATGGGGTTGGGAACAGGAGTTTGGTTCTACGTGCAGAGCACTTTCATGCCCAGGTAAGAGCACCCGCATGCCCTGCCCCACTCTCCCCCTTCCTAATTAGAACTCCTAAATACTTCCTTACATGTGCTGAGCAGAGCAGGGCATTAGAAAGTTCTTAGAAACCAAAGGGATCCAGAAAAAAAGAACTCCAGAAACTGTCAGGCGGTGACACCAGTGATCAAGCTAACTGGTACCCCATAAACCAGTGGTGAAACCCACCAGGCAAAAACTTCACTTACACTCAGGGCTTGTAAGTAGCCTTTAGCATTATTTGTTTCCTATAAGAGGACCACGAAGGATCCCCAGAATTAAGCAAAGTTCCCAACATCGAACCAGAGGGACTGACGCAAACAAACAGGAGGGAAAAAACCAAACACACATAAGAAAGCAGAAGAAAACTTTTTTTAAAAAAAAATAGCACCATTTGATTTTTAAAACCATGTGTCTATATATGCTGCTTTGATAAAATACATTTCAATAAAAAATAGCACACATTCTTGGGAGTATAACAGATTCTAATTTGAGACGTGATTCTCATGGTTAAAACCTGTGTGTTATCGAAAAGTAATTGAATCTTTCTGACCTCAGTGTTTGCATGTATGAAATCATCATGGCAGTATACTAACTCATGGGGTTGTTTTGAGAATTCAAAGGAGGTGATGTAGCATAGTGTGTCTATTCTGTGTTAAATAAATAATTGAGGAAGTTTTTATTGCCAGTAATTCTCATCATTTTTTGGGGTGTCAGACCCCTCAGAAAACTTGATAGAGGCTATCCATCCTTTCACTGGAAAAACAAATATGCATGTGTATCGAGGCAAGATTTTACACATAACTCCAGAGCAATGTCAGAGTCTCCGAAGCCCAAGCAAAACCCCTCCAGGTGAAATAATTGCTCTAGATGAGGAAGTCATTAAGGGCAAGGACGTTCCTTTTCATCACTTTTAAATCAACTACAATGCTCTGCAAAAAAAGGCGTCTCAGTGAATGGGGTAAGAACTGTATCTAATTCTGCCCCTGCCCAACGGAAGTGATTCTGCAGGAATAACAGCAAGAGTCATCTGACCCCAGGGGGTCCAGCGTTAACTCCCAGAGTGGCATTCCATTTGGTCCATGAGAGGAAGGTGGCTGATCCAGTCAGCCTGTGCCCACCCCAAACCTGATGATGCTTTTAACTTGCTCTGGCTACAGGGTTTAGAGTAGGGGCTCCTGATGGGTTCCAGCAGAGACAGAGCCTAGAAGACATTGTTTTCTCCTGCAAAAGGATGTGTGGATCTCATGGAAATGCTCAGCTGCCTTTTCTCAGGAAGGACGGACTCCTCAGCGGTGTCTATTACTGAGCAATCAAGCATTCATTAAGCATCTAGGCAATGGGGTTGAATAAAAAGAGATGGAACTTGGAGTCAGACTGGCCTGGATTTGGATCCTGGCTCCCTTACTTCTAAGCTGCATGACCTTGGGCAACGCAGCCTCTCTGAACTTGTTTTTCTATTTGAAGTACAAAGACCGTAAGGGAAGACTGAACTTCCCACAGGAGTCTAGGACAAGCAGCGAGGAGGTGGGATGGCAGGAGTGGAGTGAGGAAGAGCAGAGATAAGGTCAGAGGAAGAGTGCAGCCGGGTCAGGTAGATCCCACAGGACATAGCAAAGTTTTCGGTTTTCTTTGGAGTAATATGAGAGGCCATTGGAGCGTTTTGAAGAGAAGAGAGACATGATCTGACCTATATTTTCAAAAGCTTACTCTGCCTATTATGTGGAAAAGACTGTGGAAGCAGAATCAAGAAGTACCCGTGGTGGCTGCTGCGATAATCCTGGGACCTAGCCTGGTGACTCAGACCAGGGCAGTGATGCTGATGACGCTGCTGGTAAGAGGAGTAATATTCGGGGTGTCCATGGTGCATTCCAAAATGTTCTAAGATGAAAGAAACGACTGAGAAATTCAAGTAGCTGAGGACAACTTCATAAAAAGATGCAGCTTATGCTCCGAAGAATGTGACAGAGCAAAGGAACTGGTTGTCATCTTCTTTCTCAGTAATTGCACCCTTGGATCTTAGTGGAGCGCATGACCATCTAGAAAACAATTAGTCCATATATTCCAATCTCCCTGGCAACTGTGCCCAAGTTCGAGCCAACAGAATGTCAGTGGAAGTGGCGTATACATCTACTGGGAGTTGTCATTAAAGGGAAGAGGCATATCCTGCCCTTTTCTCTTCCTTTCTGTATGCTCAGATGGGCATGACCGGAGCTGGAACAGCTGTCTTGGACTCAAGTGGAACCCCCGTATCGAGACTGGCAGGAATGAGGGAAGAAGCCTTTGTCTCCGCTGACTCTGGTCCATCCGCTGGAGCCCCGGATTGCCTGTATTCATAACAAAACTTCGTAACAAAACTTCTTTGTTTAAAACACTGTGATTTAGGGTATTCTGTTACTCACAGCTGAATCTAATCCTAACTGAATCAAAGGATAATAAAAACAATAACCATGAGTACATTTATTAAATGTTTGCTGTGTCCTGGGTAATATGGGGGCACTTTATAAATACGCTCTTTAATCTTCACAACCCCAAGATGGAGGTACTGTTATTACCATCAATTTATAGATAACGAAGCTGCTACACTGAGCAGTTAAATAACTGGTCCAAGATAGATCACTTGCCTAGCTTCTAATTAGCAATGCCAGGGTAGCTAGATTTTTACTACTTAATAATAGGAGAAAAGGAGGAAGACATACTGATGAAATCATAGGGAAAGGAAAATACCTTTGATATTCTTATCTGGCAGCATTACATTTTGACCTCTTATGTTGACATTGAAATATAATAGAATTTGGGTTGTATTCCTTAAGCCGGATTAACTTTTTTTTTTTTCTTTTTTTTTTTGAGGCCAGGTCTGGCCCTGTCCACCAGGCTGGAGTGCAGTGGTGCTATCATAGTTCACTACAAATTTGAACTCCTGGACTAGTGATCCTCCTGCCTCAGCCTCCTGTGTAATTGGGACTACAAGTGCACACAATCACACTTAGGTAATTTTTAAAATTTTTTGTAGAGATGGTGTCTTGCTATGTTGCCCAGGCTGGTCTCAAGCTCCTGGCCTCAAGTGATCCTTCTGCCTTGGACTCGCAAAGTGCTGGGATTACAGGTGTGAGCCACCACTCCTGGCCAACTTTTTAAGGTATAACGTTCTTTAGAGAAAATGTTTATGAATTTGATAAATGCTAAGCACATTGACAGTAACTCTACTTTTACAGTGTAATTTCAAATTTTGTAATGAAACAAAATTACGCAGCCAAAGTCTTGAAGTTGATTAGAATAGAGGGAAGTGGCTTTGAATTTTTGAGCTGCATTTTAACAGTCTACCCACAAGGCTCTGAGAAAGGCTACTGTTCAGATTAGGATCATCAGACTGGTGGAATCTCTGTAAGTACCACCAATGCTGCAGATGAATGGGGAAATACAGGACTCAGGAGTTCGCTGGGTGTGAAATTGGGAACCGCTCACATTCCTAGAAAGCAAAATTGCAAGGCCATCTGAACAATTTGGGAAGACCCTGTAAATTGAGAGACTCAGAAAAACTTAATATGTACTGAGTACCTAATATATGATCCCACAAGTTGATTCGAATATTCCTACTTTACTCATGAAGAAACTGAAACAGTCGTCGAAAGACCAGATCTGAGCCCTTGCCCCTTCCAATGCTCAACCGTTGGATAAAAATATATATTTGTTCATTTAAAAACCACACTTTTATCTCAGGGCATAATAAAGTCAAAAGAAAAGAAATCAAATTCAAATCATAACTAGAAAAGTTAGGTCTGTGTAATGTTCAAGCCAATGAGATATTCCAGAAGGTTCACTGGGATCCATAAAAGGGCATATGTCCAATTGGCCAATAAAGGACTTTAAGATGAGACTTTTCTTGTAACTTATTTTCAATATTTCACAATGCTGGTGTCACTGAGAAATATGTACAGATGTGATATTACGGCACCAAACAGAATAAAGAAATGATTTTCCCTTGAGTAACTTTTATTCATTCATTCTACACATACTTATTAAGCATGTCTTGAGTGTCTGGTATCTTTACTTGCAGTAGCTCTTTTAATACTAATGATATGATCTGATCCCACCAAACTCACTTCCCCCTACTCTTTTCCTCACTCTCTGTGACTCAGTCTGTTCCAGCGCTGTGGCCCTTGCTGCTCTCGCAAGCACACACCCCAGCCGCTTTGCACTTGCTCTTCTCACCACCTGTCAGTCTCCACGTGACGGACTTCCTTCTTCATTCGGGTCTCTGCTCAAAAG
Organism: Indri indri; assembly: GCA_004363605.1. Lineage (NCBI taxonomy): Eukaryota > Metazoa > Chordata > Mammalia > Primates > Indriidae > Indri > Indri indri. The sequence goes on from RJWJ010008634.1 coordinate 45,194, forward strand.
CCACCTTTCCAGAGAGGTCTTTCCTGGTCCTTGTCTTCAAAACGGTGGCCCCTTAAGTTGATATATTTTTAACCATGTCACTTATTTCTTTCTGACCTTCTATTACGCATTGTTCGTCTGAAGCTTATTGTCTGTTCACTGATTTCCAGTGCTTGGCTCAATGCCTGGCCCACAGTAGGGGATTAATAAAATAACTGTTGTATGAATGAATAAACTTCATAAGAGGTCACAAACTTAAGTGTGAGGTCTGTAATGTGTTTGGGGGAAAATGAATGAATTGTCAAACTTTCGCAATCAGGATTTCCAGATTCTCTTGAAAAAAATTAAATCTGGAGCAACTGGTCATCACACCTGCATGACTTGGTTGAGTCAGTGGAGGAGGGGTTGTCCCCTTTATACGGGGCTTACATTCTGCAGTTTGTAACAGAGTCCCATCAGCCCACTCATTGTCTTCACCCCCCCATAGGCATGGGGCCCTTACAGGTACTAGCTTTAGAAGGTAGGATCCAAGGGAGAAAGGAAGAGTCATGTCTTGTTCACCATTGTACTCCCAGCATCCATCTACATGGTATCTGGCACATGGGAGTGTTGGTAGATACAGTAAATGAATATATTATCCCTATATTTCACACGAGGAAACTGAGATTCGGACAGAAAGTAACTCACCCAAAATTACAGAGCTGGTATACTGTGGAGTTTAAACTCTGGACTGTTTGATTCCAATCTCTTGATGTCCATACCACAAAGGCAATGAAGGAAGAGCTAATTACAAACATCTACATTCACAAATATGGGCCCTACTTTTTAAAAAATTGAGGCAATATTTATTTGACACGAAATGCACAGACCTCAAGTTTACAATTTGAGTTTCAAAACATGTATATGCCCATATAACCACCATCCTTTTCAGCATTGCTCCCCTTGTCTAAAATACCCGTCCCCTTTTACCTCCGTCGTTTTGCTTCCAAATCATTCACACCTACCATCTCTTGGTTCCATCTAGTCACCAATGCTGTGCCTAGACTTTCACATATGGAATTATTTAACCCTTAACACAATATTCTTGCTTTAAAGATGAGATCACTGAGGCTCATAAAATTTAAATAATCATACCCTAGAAGTAATAGTGCCAGATTTTGAACTTAGCACTTTTTATAAGCAAAGCCCAGATGATTTCACTTTATAGGAAGGTCCAATCAAAATCTCTAGAACTCACTAAGACACCTACGAATTATTATTGGCCCTTATAGTTGATCAGCATTTGACACACCCATAACCATTATCTGCCAGATGCAATTCCATACCTCAGCTTTCTTTTCCCAAATGGTTGCTAGTCCATGCCTGTGTGGATCCTGGTAGCAAGGCAGAGACAGAAACTGGTTCACGGAATTATTCATTTCAGTGTTAAAAATCCCAGCCATTTACTATCTGTATGACTTTAGGCAACTTAACTAACTTCAGATATTTGGAATAGTAACATCTAACATGGAGAACCACCAAATACACTTAATAAAATAGCATATGTAAAGCATCAGGCCCCATACCAAGTGCATACTAGATGCTAAATAAATAAAATGGTACCTGTTAGTGTTTAGGTCAGTTGATAGGTTGATCGTTACAGTATTGTCCCCAATGAATCATGCCTCCTGCATCCATGCCTTAGCGTAGTTTCTTCCCACATTGACTCTGGACTTGGCTGCATGACTTGTTTTGGTTTATGAAATGTTAGGAAACAGGATGAAAGCAGAGACTTGAAAGTCACTTGCACACTGGGATTGCTTTCTTGGAGTGCTGCCTCCACACAGAAAAGCCTGGGCTAGACTGTTGGAGACATGTGGCCCAGCCAACACCCAACACCAACTGCCAAACATGTGCATGAGGCCACCTTCAACCATCCAGCCCCAGACGAGCTGCCAGATGACAGCAGTCACGTGAATGATCCCAGGTGAGACCAGAACAAGGACTACCCAGGTCAGTGCAGGCAAATTTTCTAATGTGCAGTATTATGATGATGTTTCAAGCACTAAACTTTGGTTTGGTATGTTAGGCAGGAAAATGTCATTCATATTTGCATTTCCCAGCACTTAACATGCTAGCTCATACATGGAAGGCAATTGGTGCACATTCACGGCATTCTGTAAAGTAGAAAACTTGTGCATGATATTGTGTTATCTCTGGAGGCCGTGGCATCTCACATAGTTTGAACACAGAGCAGGTGCAAAATAAGGCTTTTGGCAGTCATGGAAGCTTTGTATGATTTGCATTTGAAGAAAATCAAAGCCGTGTTTCTATGAACAGCTAAGATATTTAGGCATCTTCTTGAACCATTAGCTTTCTCACAACATGGAATTTTTCTGACATGGAAATATATGAGCTCAACTTTTCATCTAAAGGCACATTCCAGCTCATACACTAGGAGAGGCTGACCTTCTCCCTAGTTAGAAGAAATTAAAAATGTAGATCAGCAAACAACCTATGCAGACACTTAAACTCATCTGCCTCTCATTTTTCTAAGGTCCCTCACATGTGATCACGAGGGCACCTTTCACCACAGCCGTATTGACATTTCTGTAGCTCCACATCTGGAAAAGGAACTTTTAAACTTTGTTTCACAAGCATGCTTGTGGCTCCCTTCTGGCCTTTCAAGACACAAATACATGTCTGTGAAACCTACAGCTAAGAGCTTTGGACCAAGGTTTAGGAAGTGCTTTTGGGATGTTAGCATACTTCTTGTTATATATTTGAAAAAAGACACCCAGAATGCACTGTCACCCTCTAGAGAACACATTGGAAGAAGCGCCTCACTACAGAGCTCCTAATGGACACTGAGGCCACACACCTGGCTCAACCATTTCTCTGCCTGGCAAAGCAGGCAACTTCCAGTGTGAGGTAAAGGACATTAATCTGTTTTCCATTAATGCTAATAAATGATTCAGCCTTCCATGCCCTGAGTGAAGAATAAAAAGCAAAAACATGGTTTCCATGCATTTTGAAAGAATTTACTCTAAATGCAGAAAAGGCATCATCATATCAGTAACTCAACTTCAGGAGGTTTTATTTGCCTTTGTTTCCTAAGCCTCCTTCCTTGGGATCAACGAGAAGTTGGAATTTTGCCCTGTGTTAGTGACAAAATCTCACAAAAGAGCAGGACCAGATTCCCAAAGTGTGTCCTGCAGGAATAGGACTGCAAATATGCTGTGTCAACAATAGAAGACGAAGGCAGGAGAAGGGAACTAACCCTTTTTTGAGCTGCTTGTAATCCACGTACTTAACATACATGCTTATATTTAAGTATAACTGTGACCCAGTGTCTTAGACCATTTAGTGTTTCTAGAAAGGAATACCTGAGGCTGGGTAATTTGTAAAGGAAAGAAGTTTATTTGGTTCATAATTCTGCTGGCTGGGAGATTGAGCATCTGGAGACAGCCTCAGGCTGCTTCCACACGTAGTAGAAGGTGAAAGAGAGCTAAGAATGTGCAGAGATCAAATGGGGAGAGAGGAAGCAAGAAAGACAGAGAGAGGAGATGCCAGGCTCTTTGTAACAGTTAGCTCTTTCAGGAACTAATAGACAGAGAACTTACTCAACCCCCTCGCCCCTGCCCAGGGAGGGCATTAAAATAGTCATGAAGGATCCACCCCCATGACCCAAACACCTCCCATCAGGCCCCACCTTCAGCACAGGAGTCCAAATTTCAACAGGAGATTTGGAGGGGACAAACACCCAACCTATAGCACCCAGTTTGTTGGGAATTATCTTCATTACACATGAGGAAACTGAGGCTGAGAAGGTTAAGTAATTTTCCCAAGTAATGTGTCGAGAGTCAAGTTAAGAAATTTTCCCAGATTAGGTAGGGGTAGGCAGCCAATTTATGGGAGAACAGCAGTCTGAAATGAATCTAGCCTGTATTCTGCATAAGAAGCCTTAAACTGAAAAAGACACTAGTATTTAGAGTTACTTACATGCCAGGCACTGTGCTTTGAGCTTCACATCCATTGTCTTATTTAAACTCTAAGGAAATTATTACTCTTGCTTTGTAGATGAGGAAACTGCTTTGTCTATGTCTGATTCCAGCTCTTCATGATAAACAGCTCCATGAATAATACACATACACACACACATGCACACGTCCTTTTTGAACCTTTCTAAAGTGGCCAATAATTTCATGGAGTGCAGTAAGTCCTTGGGTTGAAAGTGACCTAAAAGTGTTCTAAATCTTTGCGTGCTAGTGATGAATACCAACTATGTCCATCTCTCCCCAGTTTATAAAGCACTTACAGACTCATCGTCTCTTTTACCCTCCCAACAATCCTATCGGGAAGGAAATATTATAATCACTTCGCAGATGGTGAGCTAAGGATTTGAGATGTTAAGTAATTTGCTCCAAGTTTGTCAGCCAATAACGGCAAAGTCAGGCACTGAGCCCGGTGGTCAGTACTGGTGATAAACCTGACACCTATGCTGAGAGAAGTTTGGATGAAAATCACTTTAAGTGATAAAGCATAACATAATTTTATATATGTACTTCAATCACAACTATGTAAATATATGTATGCATCTCTCAATCTTGTGTGAATGAGCCTGATCACAAACAGATGCAAGAATGCATACTGATAACTTCTATCTCCTCTTTCCCAGACACTGAACATTTATTCAGGAAGCCGTGTCACGGGGAAACTCACAGAAGGTCAACACTGGGGGAGAGGAAAAGGTGACAGAGAGAAGGCCATGTCTACCATGTGGTTTTAGTAGCACATCTATAGCACACAAGCCGTCTGGCATTATGTGAGTGACAGGAGAGTGCAAGGGATGGAGGATGGACTCCGAGGTCCATCAGACTCAGGTTCAAATCCTGGCTCAGCTGCTTGTCAATAAGTTGTGTGATCTTGGATGACCTATTTAGCATTATTATGAGATGCCCAGCTCACAAAGACTACCAAATGTATTGTAGCACTTGGCGCAGGATGCATAATGCACACAAAGTATCCAGAAAGCAATAGCTCTTAATATGACAAATCGCTCATCTCCTTGTCTAAGACTGGATAGAGAGATCGTCTTCTCTAACTGCAGTCCCGGGGTGATGGGCCATTCTCAGCTCATAGTTCCCTGGTCTGACCTAGAGGAAACCCTACAAAGAAGGAACTGCCACCAGTAATATATCCCTGAATAAGAATATCCAAGAGCATTTGCTTGGTTGCAGCAGTGTTTCCCTCATTTTTGCATTCACACTCAAACCCAGGTTTCATGAGATAGACCGCATCTCATGCAAACTCATAACCTGTGAAATTGTGTTTTGATTGGGTACACCACATATGCCCGGCCTTATCTGGCCAAGTCCCTGAGGAAAATTATAGAATACCATTTTTTTTTCTGCCCATGTAGAAAAGATTCAGTTATTACATTTTTTACAATTCAGGGCAGGCATAACCATAGCTAGCCTTGACATTTCTGAGCAGACCTGAATTTCCAGGGAAAGCATAGCTAACACGGCCAGTATACTAAGATCTATTTCAGCACATAGAAAATGTGAGTGGATTCACAATATCCCAGAACAATCAATATTTTCCCTCGAATATCTGAAGCAGAAGAACCAAATATTTAAATTAGATGATGACATGGTTTATTCAAATTCTCCCACCTGGTGAAACCACTTTTTGAATGGCATTACACATCATGCGTGCACCTACTTAACAGGTGTTTGATAATCCTTTAGAAGACATCACAGGTGAGTAAGATTCTAATTCTCACATAGTTACCTATGAATGAGAACATTACTTTCCCTCTTGAAAGCAACCAACACACAGAAAAATACCAGACATACTGAGCATTATGTATTCTAACCTGGATTTAGTGGGAATTTTTTCCCTCTTTTCTCCTTCTTTGAGACAGGAGGGAGTATGTGCAAAATGTTTTGTAAACTCCAAAGCCCTACACAAATATCAGTTGTTGTGCTGGAAAATAAACTTTACATTTGCCCTAGAATCAAACAACTGCAAAAACTTCAGGGTTGGGAGGAAACCAGGAGGTCACAGAGTCCAACCTCCCATTTTCAAGTGAGCCCCTACAAATGAAAACCAGATGACATTTTAAACAGACCACTTCCAAATTAAATGTCAACTGCATATGATGCAACCTAACACACCATAAACTCTTAGAACATGACACTCTTCCCTAGTTTCTCCAAAAGGCCATCAAGACCCACGTGGAATTCATGTATTCATTCTGGAAGTCTATAAAGGTGTATTTCTGGGTACCTGTTGGGGAACTCATCTGTTTTCATGGCTTTAGTGAGCACATTTTAAGGTTATAATCCTTCCACATGCTTTTAAGAGTCACCTTTGTAATTTTCCTCCACACATTATTTTTTTACTCATAGTCAACAGATATAAAGCATAATAAAGCAACCTAAGCCTGGAATCCCAATTGCTAGTTGAAAATTCAAACCTTTGGCTGTCAAATACCTCCAAAGTGCAAATTAGAGTGGTTTTCTGACCTTGAAGGGGCTTGTTCCATGAAAGGAAAAAGTCAAGAAAATCACACAATGAATGGACTGAGAATGTCAGAGGGAGAAAGGAAGAAAGAGCAAAGAGAAGACAACCCAGTGGAAGAAAGAAATTTACAAAATAAACCTTATTCAGTATAGTTTTCCATCGATTAAAAAAGTCAAGTTCTAAACAATTATTTCAAATATATAAACTATTAATAATTTATATTTATATTCTTCAACAAAATGTGCTTAAAATTATTTAATATACACCTTTAATAAGTCACTGGAAATATTTTTAATACACCCCATGACTGACCTTTGAATAGAAATTTTAGGTTTACAAAACACTTTCACAAACATCATCACATGTGATTCTTTCCATAGCAGCCTTTGGGCAATGGATATGATTAAGATCTCTATCTTACCAACAAGGGATAAGAACTTGGACTCTGGAGATCACTGCTTAGAATTGTTTTCTTAAACCAGACTATTTTGTTCCTCTAGAGGAGCAATTTGCCATGGAAGTCAATAGGTCAGGCTCCGGAACCTGGAATCCTCAGATTTGAATCCAAGTTCTACAACTCTCGCTGCTCCATTTTCCTTACCTTAATTTAGGGTTATTGTGAGAATTAAATAAGCAAATGTATATTGAGCTTGCTACGCTGAACACAAAATAAGTTTACCAAAAAGGGAAACTGTAATCATTTTATTTATCATTTTACTTAAACAAAAAGGAAATATTGCACAGAGAAAAGAAAGTTCACCATAATGTCATCACACAACCATTTTTTTTTTTTTTTTTTTGCTGTACTTTTTCCTTATTGTTAGCATAATTGCGATCATTCAGTATATACAAGTCTGGACTCCGCTGTGTTTACTTAACATAGCATAAACACTCTTCTCACAAACACCTTGTTCAATGTCTACATCCAGTGAATTTATTATAATATAAGTAATCACTTCCTTAGTTTTTAAACAGTGAGGTTGTTTCCAATTTTAGTGTTAAAAATAACACTGTAAGAAATGTCTTTGGGAATTTAGCATTTTCCACATACTGGGTTATTTCC
>RJWJ010008635.1:0-52914 GCA_004363605.1 Indri indri
GGGAGGGGTGAGGGGGAGGAGGGGACGGATATATGCATACACAAAGGGTGCAATGCACACCCTCCGAGAGATGGACACGCTTGGGACTGGGACTTGGGGGGAAGGGGGGGCAAGGGCAACATACGTAACCTAAACATCTGTACCCCTATAAACAACAAACAATAAAAAAAAATTTAAAAGAAAAAAAGAAAATATACAGCAGTGTGTTCCATATTTTAAATGTAAATGCTAAAGGATTTCAAAACAGAGGGATGGCTCATGGTGGCATTAGTCAGGAAAGAATTGACATCAGCTAAAACAATCCAGGAGAGGGAAAAATGAATGCTTAAAAAGAGAACAAAGGAAAGAGTAAGGTCAAAGAGAATGTGGGCAAAGAGAACTATTTAAGGTTTATCTGTTAGTGGGAAATCAGGGTTTATTTTCTTTTAGGTCCCTTCTCAAATTTTCTGAGAGCTAAGTAAAGAAAGGGAAGACCAAAATGGGAAAGAGAAAACCTATTTGAAGCCATGAAACACAGACATCACAGAATTGCTTTAGCAATGTTTTGTTGTCAGAAAAAGATTCAAAAGATAAATCAGCCTGGGCTGCCTGGGGATTATGCAATAGGAATTTTGATTATCAAATAACTAAGAATTACTCTAAGAGGATATTTGTAGTCATTCTTTGCTAGGGATGAAAGAGAATGATGTAAACTTCAAGAGTAAAGTAATGTGTGATATATTTTGGAAGAAATAAATGGAAAAAAATAACAAGAACTTCTGGCTTGATGTTCCAGGAATATAGCTATGCAGGCCAAGGTTTTATTAAAAGAAAAAAGTGCATATTACAGAAATGAGAAGACATGTTGCATGGGTAAAGAGGCACTGTGATGTTTTAAGCTGCTTGAATAAAATAGAATATGGCAATGGAAATATGAATAAGAGGCATAGAAAAGGGAACTAGAAAAAACCAGATGTAGAAAATTCTTTTCTGGGAGCATATAGAAGTTAATGCTGATAAATGAAACCACTGCAAACCTGCCCTTATAAGTGAATTTGTGAATATTGAGGAACTGGTTGGCTTGTGCTCACATGCTTACAACATTAGGAAACTTGTTTTGAATGCAGGGATAAAAATCTCAATCTTGAGAAGGAACATATTTATTCTAGGCTTTTAACATATTTAAATAGAAAATATAAGATAAAGAGAAGATGGAAAAATCAGAGGTAATCAAATTCGATCCTGCCTGTATTTTACAGAAGCAAGCAGATAAAGGGTTTCTTAAAGGGAAAAGGAAAATATTTTTATTAATTAAAGAGAGAACAATTATTCAGAGGGATTGGAGAATATAAGGTATGAAAAAATTGTTCAAGTATGTAGAGTACATCAATCTTATTTTTATTTTGCAACCACTGACCTGCTAGAAGACACTGTTTTAATATGCTTTTACATTCTTATTTTAATTTTAGCTATTAGGAGAAGTAAAAGGACATTAGTGTAACTCAATTCTGCTGACAGTGTTATGTTGGGACATGGGTACCAAGAATTGTATTATACAGAGCAAGGGTAAGATTCCTTGAGAGTAAGATAAGATTTGAAAAGAAGAGAGAAATAGCTCATGAAAATAGACACATAACTATGTTCAGAAAACAGCAATGAAAAGTGGAGTGGCGTGCTGGGGACAACGTTCTGGCTGGGGCCTGAATTGCCAGAGAAAAGGTTTTAGAAAACTAGAAAGTGGAGACAAAATGATGGGTCAAGTTCTATCTGATATCTTGATATGTATTGATTCAGTGGAGAGAAGAAAGTTTAAATATCTTTATGTTTCGATTTTTATATTTTTAGCAGTAGGAAACCATTTTCTGGGGCTGAAGTAGCATGAGATAACTAATTATAACAGGCAAATTTTTTACTCTTTTAAGTCTTTGGCATATTTTATGTCCCATGGATAATATTGACTTCCATATAATACAAAAGTTATTATAAAAAATGCTTGTTGGATCTACTCAAATTGACATATTAATTGTATCTGTATGAATAGCTGAAGTATACTGAGTATTTGCTATTGGCCAGGCATCATGGTAAATACTTTCTATATATCAAGTGATTTAATCCTCACAGCAACTCTGTGAGGGTGGTTCTATAATATTCATCATTTTACAGATGAGAAAAGAGGCAGGGAAAGAAGTAACTTGCTCAAGCTATCCATATGGTAAGCAATGCAGCTACGATTTAGACCCAGGCAGTTTCATTTAGAGCTTAAGCTACAGAACTTATGTTAAAGCTATATCATCTTTGCTTTTTGAAATGTCGATCTTTGATATATTGAATGCCCTGAGAAATTACATTCTGATAACAAAGAGATATTTCTCTACTAGGTACACATAAACAAAAGATTTGCTTTTGCTCATTAACCTTTTGTGTCTGTTTATGTGGAAGTAGGTCAGTAGAGGACAAGTGAAAACTACTCTGGGTAAGTCTAACTTAACAGATTAATTGGAACCCAAAGAAAACCAAACACAAGCAGCTCTGTAGCACTTGCTGGCCTAAAAAAACCATGTCATATGATTATATTTATATCAAAATCTAGAATAGGAAACTCTAATTTACGGCAAGAGAAATCAGAACAGCAGTTGCTTCTAAAGGATAAGGGTCGCCTGAAAAGTGGCACAGAGAACTTTCTGGGGTAAGGAAATGCACTATATCTTATGAGTGTGGTTACATGGCTGTATATATTTGTCAAAATTCATCAAATTGTACACTCAGAATTTGTGCATTTTTTAATGTATGTAAATTATGCCTGAATAAAAAAATATAAAAAGTCTACAGAGTTGTTTTCTCCATTTGTATCATGGCAAAATTGTAAAGGAACAGTTGTAGAGATAGTTGTGGAAATTCTAAATAGCCTTCATACCAAAAGTTTCCTCGTCATGGTTCTCGAGTAGGAAGCAGCTAGGGCCAAGGTACCCTGTAGCATTTTGTGTCTTAGCACTTGTTTCTCATTATAAATCCATTTCATGTAGAAATAGATCTTCCATTGTTGTAGTTGGTATCTTTTCCAGGATAGACTTGTAAGAGGAAGGTTAGTAGCATGAACCCTAAACTTTACCCTTGAAGTTGGTCTCAAGGTCACTATGATACTCATCATCTCCCTCCTTCATTACCCATTCTAGATCCTCTTCCCTTAGCCAGCACTTCAGCTAGTTTAGGTGAGGTAATCTGGACTCTCATCCCTGAGGGGTCTGAGCCCCTGATTACTCTTCCATTTCCAGGCTCTGGCTGCTGTACTTTTCCATTTACCATAAAAAATAGGCAGGGAGTTTACAAAAGATTCCCCATTAGATTACTGGGATCTGACTGTATCTTTCCATGCCCCTGTGGTGTAACAGTACCTCTACCTCCTCCTGATGATTAGGGTAAATGCCTCTTGCCAAGGCCATGACTACTTCCCTTGCTTGCTGGTCTCTTTTCCCAAGTTGCCCAAAATGCCTGGATAACAAATGTAACTTAGAATAATTAGAACTTTGATGTGTCCTTTAGGGCAGCATTCTCACTGTGGGAACTAGGCCCTTGAGACCAGTTCTGTAGAGTCACATAGTACATATTTTGAACTTTGCAGACCACCTAAGATGTCATCTGCATCTTTCACTTCCTCCTCCTCATTCTCCTCCTCCTTCTCCACCACCCACCTCCTCCTCCTTTTTCTTGTCCCAACCCTTTAAAAATGTAAAAAACATTCTGCTCATGGGCTCTAAAAAATAGGTCATAGGCCAGATTTGGGAGGGCCATAGTTTGCCAGCTCTGCTCCAGACCCTTCGATCCTAGATTTCCGGGGAAAAGAAACGTAGATTCCCCAAGTGATGTACCGAGAGAAATGATAAACAGAACCACTCCATTTCACCCTGTGATTTCAAGACCGATATAGTCTATCTAATGGGGAAATAGCACCGTGTAATAGTTGTTGGCTTAAGATAAATGCTGCCTTTTGCAGGATAACATCCCATTCTTACAGAGCATTATCTTGAAGCTTTTGATTTTTCTGTACTTTCAAAAGACCATTCTACATATCTGTCAGGCTAGGAGCTTCCCATATGTGATAAGATCAGAAGATCCCATGATTCTGTGTCCACTGCCTACTTTCCTTTACTTTTAAGTGGGTCCTTTTGTCCTGTGTAATAATGTGTTGGATCACAATTTGGAAAGTCAAACATTCTGTAAGCACTTGGATAACAGTCCTGGCTGAGAGCCTGGAAGCAAGAAAGGCAATCCCAACTGGGAATATGTGTTGATTCTAATTAAGGTAAATTATTACATTTTCTAGGATGAAAGGATTATAATGTAATCAAGTTTCCACAAAGTTGGTCTCCTTAAGAGGTGGTGCCATATTGGGACCTCAGTGTTTGGTCTCTGTTGTTGGAAGGTTTGACTGTTAGGCAGAAGCAATATCCAGATCAGCCTTAATGAGTGGGAACCCACGTAGTCAGTCTCATGTCTCCATCTCTGCCACCATGGCTATCCTCTTCATGTACACATTGTGCCAAAACTGGGGTGATGAAGGACAGAGCCTGCTGATGTCCACTGGCAGAATTATTCTGTTTACTTCTTTAATCATTATCTTCTCTGTGGTAGATGCTCTTAATGAGTAATATGCAGTACTTTGTGCCTACTCCCAAAAGTCCATCCAAATACTTCTTACTGGATCTTCTTGTCTTCAGTCTTACCATTTATTCTTCATATTATATTTATTCTTATCTCAAGCCACTTCTATTTCCACATAAAGTGAATGACTTGAAGCTCTGTCAATTGGCAGGATTTCCCTCACCACTATCTTTCAGGACCCCTCTGAGTGAGGCCATAAATTGGCAGCCATCCATTTTTTTATTTCACTCACATAATGAGCTGATCAGTCTCTCAACCAAGCTTGGCCATTTTCTTCCCACGTTGGTTCATCATAATGAACTCCTCATGGAGCCATAAGTGTGAGCTGAGGAAGAGGTGTGGTGTGATAGTCAGCATAGGGCAGCTGTTGTGCAGTTTACTTATGGTCCCACAAGTACCTGGTCCCAGATGCACCACATTTGCATCTTATTTTGGAATGCTTCTGGGTCCAACCAACCTTATGACTTGGTGGATCTGACAGAACTCAGTCTGCAATGAACATACATGTCTCATAGAGTTGCTCACATTTTTTATGTGAGAGAAGAATCCTACAATTCACTTAAGTTTCTGTAGCTGGATCTCTGTTATTAGCAGCTGAATATAATTTATAAGTGACACAAAAAACTTGGTATCTCACAACATGCTACTCAAACTATGCTATGTAAATAATTATTAGTCCACAAACTTTGCTACTGTTTGCAATAAAATCAGGAACTAGCACCAAAATGTAGATCAACTTCTTCATTAAAGACACTATTTAATTCAATGGACTTTTTTTTTTAAATTTTGGTGGCAAGATGTTCTCAATGAAGGAAGCAGTATATGGATTTGTATTCTGCTAAGTTCATTATCTTGCGATGGATCAGTACCACACAGTACTGATCCTTGCACACTGACACCTTGAGTAGCACTTGATCTGAGACACACATCCCCAAAAGTGCACTTTTGAGACAGATAGCATTGGGGAATAAGCAAAAATTCCTTCGTTTAATTGTTGATTCCATTTTGAAACTTAAACTTGTGATTATTGATTAAGGCTGTTGGGAAGTCTTCTTTTAAGTAATCCCTTACCTACCTCAATATCCTAGTCTTGGAAGCATAGTAACTTGAGGCATAAACTGAGACCATCTCAAGTGAAAAGATTATTAGACATGATTTGATTTCACAGGTTTTTGTAATCATCACAGTGCCTGACGTTTTGTTTATTTCAAAGCAGAATAACAATTTTTCAGAATGTGCTTCTTATTATGCTAATAGTCTGACATCAAATTTTCCTATACCACAAAGCAATTGTTTTGTACATAGGTTCTGCTTCAGTTTCAGAGTGGAGATTCAATTAAATGTTTACCAATATATGTAGTAAGTGTTGAAGATATTGTAGCTATTATTATTATTTGTTCTGCTGTTTGTTCATCAGTATTCAACTCCCTCCAGATTTCACTGTGTTTTTCAAAACGTGTTTTCTATGAGTGGCAATAAATAGATGAAAGTTGAGTAAACCTTTAAGACAGTCTTTATTAAGGTTAAAATTATTTAGTTAAGCTCCAATCTGAACTACTCCAACTCTATCTTTATCTGTAGGAAATCACAGAATAAATACTCATAGGGACTCACCTCACTGCTCTAAATCCTAGCTTCTGACTCCTTAAGCTTCCTGGTGAAGGTGAAAAAAAAAAGCCTCTCCCTCAAGAGCATATTGTTCTTACGGAGCATTTTATCTTGAATGTATCACACAGATTTTCTTACCATGTGAATTCAATTGACATTAATTCCATTAAATATTCTTTGGCAGAAATCTCTCTTCACCAAATGATAGAATGGTACAATTTTCATTATCCTTTTGGTCTAAGAAGAACAGTCTTATGGAGAGGGCAAGGATAATGCTTTCTTAACTACAGAACTTGATTTTCTTGGCTTGCCTTTCAAGGAAATGTACTCTTTGAGGGAAGTCTATGGCTGGTCAAGTAGAAGACATTTCTATCTAAATCATCTGCAGATCAGTGGAGGATACTCTTATAAAGAGGGGACAATAGCTAGAGTTTCCATTTTTGAACAGAAAATGTCTGTGACAACTGAGTGTGACTAGGTTAGCATCTTAAGTTCCATGGGGTTAGAAAGAGAAGAAAGTAAACAACAAATATTCTCAGCAGTGACTGAACCTGAAAAAAAAAAAAAAAAAACAAACAGGAAAAATAGAGTCCAGGTGGGAGAGGGTGGCCCTGAGGAAAGTATCACCAGTGAGAATCAGAATTGCCCAGGTCTTCTCTTTTCAGGTCAGTCTTTACAGGGTGAAGTAGGCTCTGTTTTGTTTTGTGCTTCTCACTTTTCTAATTCTAAGAACTTAACAGATTTGAATTTAATGCAATTTATAGGAAAAGAAATCATGCCACATTTCCTTGCCTCATAGACAAATATGATATTAAAAATACCTAACTACTAGTATTGCATGGGCACTGACCAATCAGAATAAAATAAAAAAACCCACTATGGCCAATCAGAATGAGCATGAGCCACAAATAGAGTGGTCATATCATTAATTGTCCAAATCAGAACATGTTTGAAAGGGAAAGGAGCTACTATTAATAAGTATGCCAGAACAAGAGGCATAAATTGAGACCATCTCAAGCAAACTGGGATGTATGTCACTCTAATCATGAACAGTAAGAATATACTCATGGGTTTTAGTAGAATAAAATAAAAAGATTAGCTTGAGGTCTTTTTTTAACCTGTGACATTCTATGCTGCTTTTTTTTTGTTTGGTGGGAGGGTGCTGAAAAATAATGCTTAACTATGTTGTCGTGAAGAGAAACTAACAGAATCAGATTTTTAGAGTTAGAGGATTTTAGAAAAAGATTTTCTACTCCGATCTTTTTACTTTACAGATAAAATAGCTAAAAAAGGAAAATGTAATGAATTAATATACATCTGAAAACAATCCTCTCAAATGTATTACTAAGCCCAATACTTTTATCAATACTATCTTTCATATATTGAATATTATGGGTGGTATATTGGAAGGTAGCTTTCAGTTAAAAATATGTAACTTGTAGATACAAGATCATATCATCAGCAAAAAGCGATAGTTTGCCAACTGTCGCTTTCCCTATTTGGATACCCTTTATTTCTTTCTCTTGCTTCGTTGCTCTTACTGGGACTTCCAGTACTATGTTGAATAGAATTGATGACAGTGGGCACCCATGTCTTGTTCCAGTTCTTAGGGGGAATGCTTTCAGCGTTTCCCCATTCAGTATGATGTTGGCTGTGGGATTCTAGAAAATCCCAAAGACTCCTCCAGAAGATTCGTAGAATTGATAAATAAATTTAGCAAAGTCTCGGGTTACAAAACCAATGTACACAAATCAGTAGCATTTCTATATGCTAATAACCATCAAGCTGAGATTCAAATTAAAGTCTCAATACCATTTACAATAGCTTCAAAGAAAATAAAATACTTCGGAATATACTTAACCAAGGAGGTGAAAGATCTCTACAAGGAGAACTGTGAATCACTGATGAAAGAAATCAAAGATGACACAAACAAACAGAAAAACATCTCATGCTCTTGGATTGGTAGAATCAACATTATTAACATGTCCAAAGTGACTTACAGGTTCAACACAATTCCCATCAAAATACCAATGTCATATTTCACAGATCTAGAAAAGATAATTTTACACTTCATGTTGAACCAAAAAAGAGCCCGAATAGCCAAACCAATCTTAAGCAAAAAGAACAAATCTGGGAGCATCACATTACCAGACTTCAAATTATACTACAAGGCTATACAACCAAATGGTACTGGTATAAAAGTAGAGGCACAGACCAATGGAACAGAATAGAGAACCCAGATTTAAAACCATCTACCTACAACCAACTGATCTTTGACAAGGCAGACAACAATATACACTGGGGAAAGTATATCCTATTCAATAAATGGTGCAGGGAAAACTGGATAGTCACATGCAGAAGAATGAAACAGGATTCTTATCTCTTGCCATATACAAAAATTAATTCAAGATGGACAAAAGACTTAAATGTAAGGCATGAAACCATAAAAATTTTAGAAGAAAAGGTAGGAAAAACTCTTCTAAACCTCAGGCTAGGCAAAGAATTTATGACTAACACCCCAAAGGCAATTACAGCAACAACAGCAACAGCACCAAAAAAAAAAAAAAAAAACAAAAAAAAAACGGGGGTGGGGGGGAGTGGATTAAATCAAAAGACTTCTGCACAGCAAAGAGAATAATCAACAGAGTAAAATAGACCACTTACAGAATGGGAGAAAATATTCACGAACTATACATACACTAAAGTGCTAATATCCAGAATCTACAAACAACTCAAACAAATCAGCAAGAAACAAACAACCAATTAAAACAGCAGGCCAAAGACATGAACAGAAGATTTTCAAAAGAGGTAGACAAATGGCCAAAAAAAAAAACCAAAACATATGAAGAAATGCTCAACATCACTAATCAGGGAAATGCAAATTAAAACCACAATGAGATACCACCTTACCCCTGTCAGAATGGCCATAATTAAAACATCAAAAAACAATAGATGCTGGAGTGGATGCAGAGAGATTGGAATACTTATACACTGTTGGTAAGACTGCCAATTAGTACAACTTCTGTGGAAAACAGCATGGAGATTCCTCAAAGAAATAAATGTAGACTTACCATTTGACCCAGTAATCCCTTGACTGGATATCTACCCAAATGAAAAGAAGTCGTTTTATCAAAAAGACACCTACACTTGACTGTTTATCACAGCACAATTCACAATTGCAAAGATGTGAAATCAACCTAAGTGCCCTTCAATTCATGAGTGGATTAAGAAAAATGTGGTGTGTGTGTGTTTATATATATATATATAAACACACACACACATACACATACCATGGAGTACTACTCAGCTATAAAATGGAATGAAATAATGTCTTTTGCAGCAACTTGAATGGAACTGGAGACCATTTTCCTAAGTGAAGTATCTTAGGAATGGAAAAACAAACACCACATGTACTCTCTAATAATTGGGAGCTAACTGATGAGCACACATGGACACAAAGAGATGTGCAGGTCACTAGATATCAAGAAGGGAGCAGAAGGAAGGGAGGATGGGTAAAAACTTACCTATTAGGTACAATGAACTCTATTCTGGTGATGGGCATACTAAAAGCCCCAATTTAAGCATTATAAAAGCTATCCATGTAACAAAACATTTGTACCCCCTTAATATTTTGAAATAAAAAAATGTAAATTGCAAAGGCTTATTGTTGTCTTCGATGCAATTTTTCAGTGATACTCATGTCAAAATTCTTTTCTGTAGGGACAGATTTGTGTAAATATTGGGTAAATCTGTAAGAAAATAGAATTTATAAATAATTTACACTAACCTTTTTAGGAATGCTCTGACAGTAACAAAGCATAATTAGAGAGGATGTTGATGGAAAATTAAAAAATGAACTATGATGGAAATAGAAGAGAAAAAGGGGATGAACAATAAAGAAAGAACAGGGAAAAATGGTAAGATGTCAATAAGTTATCAGAAAACAGCAGCTTTAAGTGGTCATTTGTGTCTTTGTTTTTCTAACAGTGAAACTAGAATCTTTCCATGTGGTCCAATTTATCCTATTAATAGAGTATGATGATTTAAGACATTAGGAATAGGGAGTGGAAAAATTTTATATTTTCTCAGCCAAACTAAATCTACCTTGTACCTCTTATTTTCTGAGATTGGTCCCCTATAGACATTACTTTTGCCAACTGCTAGTGTCACAGAAACCACCAAAACCTCAGGAAAGAGAGAGGGAGAAAGAGAGAGAGAGACCTAAAGATTTTAGATTAAAGAAAATTGAAATTTGAAAACTAATATCTTTTAAAATTGTTGTATGGGTATAGACTACTTATATTTCCAACCTTTCCTCTTACTATATATTTAGGATATCATTCATTGGACCAAAACAAAATCTATTTGTGTTGGAAAGACTGATCAAAGCAAAAATTCTAAAAAAATAAAAAATAAATCAGAAAATAAGCATAGCTCTTCATCTAATTTTTGAACTCAAAAGATCCCAATATAAGGTAGAAATAAGGTACAAGGTATTTTTTTCATGCCTGATTCAAAAATTTTCTTCTGCAAGTTTCTAAAGAATAGAAATATTCATAAAATAGCTTATGCAAGTACCATATAACTAATCCATGAACAATTTAGTTCCACTCAGGCATTTATAAGGTAAATCTTATTCATTTTTATATATTTAAAGTCTTCAGCCAAAAATATTTTAACCATATAACTTTACAGCATACAGAAAAAAATACATAAAAGTGAAAAATGTGTTTTGCAATGAATCTGTCACCAATATGATATGAGTGTGCAATTAAATGGGCCATGCTGGAGAAAGGAAAGATTGGCTACTGGGTGGTTGCCAGTGATAATCCTTTGACGCTTCCCGGCCTCATGTGTTACTGATCAGGGAGCCAGGGCTCTGGCAAATCCAAGTCAAGAGGGGAGAAAATAGAAAAGATCTTGCTCTCAATTATGAGGTTCAGAGGGAATAGGACATAGAACACAAACTTGATCTTCTGTCAAATATTTCGTCTCAAAGCTTAACACTAAATTATAGCATAGAATTAGATTACTTTTAAAGAATTTTTTCCTATTCTCTTATTTTGAACTTCACAGTGGCTTTTTATGATCATGTAATGTAAGAAGTATTGATTTAAAGACAAAAAAATCTGACCAAGCGTGGCTAGCTATGTGACCATAGGATAGTCACTCAACCACTCTAGATTCTGTTTGTTTGTCTAGAAAATGAAATGATTGGTCTAGAAGATTATAGATTGTATTGAGTGACCCTTGAGTAAATTGAGCTTATAGATGTGTTTTTGGCCTTTACTCACGTGCAACATTTATTTACTTTGCCTTTTAAACATTTCAATTTTCCACCCTTTTAGACATTTAAATTTTCCACCCAGGTCTAGAGCAATGGTTTCTAAATGTGTTTTTTAGAGTACTGGTCATTAGAGGAACCTCATGGCTAATGAAGAATCATGGGTGGTTGGTCCAGTCTTTCACCATATCCCTTCTTCAATCATAGAGTTCAATTTGTATTTGTTTTATGTATTAGGATCTAAAATGACCTCTGGGGCACAGACTTTTAGATATCCTCTAAAATATTTTGTGCCCTTGTTCCATAGTAATTACATTTAATGAGGCACATGACTATTTAGAATAAACACCATGATTCCCAGCCTCCTTTACATATAGGCATGGCCATGGGACATGAGCAGAAGTGAAATATGCAGTACGTAGGGTGTGCTCAATATAGGAATGAGATGATGAGCAATCTTGTATCTTGTGGACAAAGGTATTACACTAGGGATGGCAGAGCAACATGATAGGATCCTGGGGCCCTGGATGACTTCGTGGAACAGTGTTCCTGTTAGCAATGTTTGCCAACTTCAGTGTTGCATGAGAGAAAACTTAACTTCCATCTTGCTTAGTGCAATGTTCATTTGGGTCTTTATAAACATATCTAAAACTGTTTCTGAATTAAGACAGCCTCTTGGGTTCTTTCAAATCTCTAATTTTCTCTAATTGTTTTACCCCTGTTTGATTTTGAATTTGAATATGGTTGAATAACTTTGACTGAAAAAAAAATCACTGCTTTAAACTTTTTGAATTACTTCCTTGAGTGCTTTTTTACAGAGTGGAACTTAAATTTATTTTCAGTCATGCACATGGCTATATTTTTATAAAATCATTATACAAAAATGTCAGTGACCTAATGTATATTGAACAGGGAGCATATGTTTTGTTTCCTTTTAAATGATCAAGTATCTCAGACACCCACTGCAGTTCAATTTCATTCAGAGAATTAATTTGCCCCAAGGGAGTGGAGTCAAATGTGCAAAAGAAATGATATGAGTTTATTCTGCTTTCCTATGTAGATGGCCTGTGTAGAAAAAGATAAATTTTCTAAGCCACTCAAGAGAAGTCTTTGAGGTAGGCTGTTTCAGACTCAATTTAAAATCTGGCTATGATGGTCCCTAAAGTTTGAACTGCTATAAATGTTGCTATAAATAAAAAGAGGATTTAATTTTTCTAAGTCTGACAAACAGCAACTTTCTATGGCAATGAATTTTATTTCTTTTTTTTAAAAAAATAATATACTTGAGTGAATATTACTAGAGTAGCTCATCATTTTGAATACATGTAGCTGGCTAACAAAATTCATAGACCGTTCAAGATAATTAAAAAAAAATCCAAGACATGCCAACCTTGGACATCAGTGAAGGAGTGCCTTGGGAATGTTTTTAGTAAGTTTAATATCCACCCCCTTTCTCTCCCAAATTTTGTTACACAATATTCACAAGATCCTGGGAAATTTTTAAATCCTGAAATCTGGAACTAAAAGCAGCCACTGGTAGAGATGATATGGTTAAAGTCGGTTCTGATGAGACTTATGTTGGGACAGACAGGTGCTCTATCTTTGGAAACTAAAATACTTTCTTTATGTTCTATACGGGATGTATTTGAAGTGATATAAGCATCTTACATGATCTTGATCTACTTCTTGAGCAGAAAGAAAGTATTTTAGATCAATAGTACATTTACATTAATAACAGTTTAGCTTTCAAATGTCACAAATTTGCTTGCTTCAAAATTTGGCTTAATTAAGTACAAAAGATTATTCTCACAATAGTTGGGTGGAGCAAAACATTCATGTTTGAGGTGTAAATTATTCAAAACATACCATTACATGTATAGAATTAAATAGAGGAACCTCTTTTATGTGGGTCAGATCAGAATATTTGGAGCCGAGGGTTATTTTAAAGGCACTAATTATCTTCTTTGTGCCTACTGGCCAGAAGGACAGGTTTCTATTCCCTGGTTGAATCTCAGAATTGAACATGTACTCTCAAGACTTATTGAAAAAAACTTTACTATTTCTCTCTAATTTACGGGGTCAGAAATAATTGATGAAAAATTCACTGTCTTATAGAAAAGTTTATGACTAGACAGTTGGGTCTTGTAATCTCATTCTGAAATAAATCCATTTGTGCAGTCTTCTCTCTTATAAAATGTAAACGTGTTGGGAAATAGACTAAGAGACGTGAAAAGTTTCAGGGGTTTTACGGGGCTTTGCCTTAAAAAAATCTGTGGACATATTAGTTCACAAAATTAAAAGTACTTCCAACAAGGGAGACATTGTCAGAGGACGTTTACAAAACAACGTTTCTTATTTACTGCTGACCATTGCCTTAAACTTTTTTGCAAGGCAGAAGCTCAGTTTGGGTCCTTGACAAAAAAACTAATTAAAATGCCTGCCCAACAAATAACGTACAGCTAAAGCTATCCTAGACTTCAAGGCTATTCCTGCTTCACTCCTGACTACATCTCTGTATTTTAAAAAATAGATTAAAATAGGTCACAAACTCAATATTCTCATTTTATACATTTTATTTTTAATTTACATGCTCAACTAGGTCTATTTCTAACTTACAACTTAACAAACTTAAAAAAAATTTGTAACCATCTATTCTTATAGACAAAATTAAATAAAATTCCCCTAAAAACCTCAAAAAATAAACTGTATACATAATTCTCTAACAAAAGACAAGTATTTACTATAATAATAAATACTAATACGGCGCTTCACTCATGGTCTCACAGTTCACAAAAATACTAAAGACCCCCTAATTCCCCCATCATTTAAACTACACTTTGTCTCTGTCTCAATCATTTCTCTGTCTATATTATTTCTTTCTTTATTTCCTATTATTTCCAAATCCCTTACAACAATCCTACCTTAGGACCTATTTTACTGGAAAAGTAACTAACTCCCAACATAAACGTGATCTAGATCATCATTTGGTCTTGGATATTTGCACGTTATCTATGCTAATGTCCTGAAATTTCCATTGTATTTCTATATATATGAATATAAAAGAGAAGAAGCCTTCTTATAATGAAATAGCAGTGATTTGGATTCTGGTATCAGTTACTTATCATTAACTTTGGTAATTTCTTTAGCTTCTCCATGGAGTGGGAACAGGATTCCTCTTAGGGGCCTTCCGGGCTCTTCTGCCCCCCTTGCCAAGTATTAAAATAAAGGAAAATTATGAGTTTCTTCAAGGGAAATTCCAGGCACCTAGCTAGCCCTGAAACCAGCAATCAGGGAAGTAAATAAATAATGTGCTAAACAAAAAGATAATAATAGTTTAAACAATAGTCACCCAAGTAAGTCAGAGTCATAAGATGTTTGGTTCCCTATAGAAACTAAAGATAATATCTTGGCATATGGCCCTGAGCTGTTTTTCAGAAACCAGGACCCCCCTCCCCCCACCCCACCACCACCAGAAAATGTTGACTGCTGTCATGTAGACCTCAGACAGACTGGAGCCAGAAAATGAATAAGGAAGTTCCAGAAATCTCCCAGCCCTTAACTCCCTTTGGAGGCCTCCTCACCCCTGCCTTTAAAAGCCGTTGCTTGTAAGCCATCATGGAATTCAGGTCTTGAGTGTTAGCTGCCTGTTCTCCTTTCTTGGCACCCTGTAAGAAACACCTTACTTTCTCTTGCTGCAAATCCTGGTGTCAGTGTTTGGCTTTGCTGTGCACCTAGTGAGCAGACCAAGGCTCAGTTTGGTAACGCTATGTCTCAGTTTTCCCACCAAAACAATGAAAATATAAATTTCCTACTTACCACCTGGGAATGTTGTCATGGAATTTTTATCTCATATCCTGTTCTACATTGGTGAGAAATGACAAATACCTCTTAAAGTTTTCAAAAGCAAAAATTCCATCAAATAATAGTGACTATTTCTAGCAAATATTGAAAGAGTTTTTCTGTTGTAAAATAAGATGCTCTATGCTGAATATAGTTAAATATTGATGTCTAGTGGCAACCATGAAAAGAGCCTCTTAGGGCTCCTATTGCAACTGATAGTCTCAGCTGCTGCGCTCTGAATCTAACACTGCGTTTACACAGAGACCACAATTACCATGAACTACTGCACATCTGTGACTGAGCGAGATAGAAATACAAAGGCAAGACCATTCCTGGGAAAGGAAGAATTCCTTTGGCTGAAGACTTTGGCTCAAGAACTCTCCAGCAACCTTGCTAAACTTCCTTGGAATTGTACTACAATCTAAGAGGCTTACTACCCACCTTCCGTTCTTCTCTCCCTTCACAGGGGCCAGATCTGCATCATGGTCTGACAGCTCTCCAAGCCTTTTGTGGCTCCTTCTTCATTTTCTCTCACAGGTGTTTCCCCCACTAAATCTCTTGCATGATTAATCCAATCTTGATACCTGCTTTTACACTGTCAATTCTTTTGAAATTGCATTGTGAGATTTTTTTTTATCATTTTGTAATTTGGTACAAGTTTCTAATGAATCTGTAGTATCCATTTACTTGAGGATAAGCAAAAACCTATTGTATACCCTCTAACAACACAGATATTTCCAACTATTAAATTTTTTTCTTTATGAATTATAGAAATGGTTTGTAAGAAACACACTTCATGCTTTTTATGATGCTGACTATTCCAAAAGAATGTGAGTTAGTATCCTCTTAAGAATAATAAGGATAACATGCAAACAAAGGAAAAGTGCATACATGGCATGGTTTTGAGTCATTGTGACTATTCCTTGCTCTAATTCCTCCTCAAACACCTATCAAAATAGCAAAAGCAAAGTCAATGGAAAGTATTTTTATTTCCTTATAACAGAGGCATAACGATTAGCCAACTCAAATGAAGTAAAGTAGAAATTTATTATTTTTGTGACATCAGTTGTAATATACCTTCTTTCATCTTATTTTATTTATTTGAGTCTTCTATTTTTCTTAATCTAACTAAGGGTTTGTCAATTTCGTTTATCTTTTCAAAAATCAACTCTTAGTTTCATTGCTTTTTCTATTATTCTCTGTTCTCTATTTTGTTTATTTCTGCTCTAATCGTCATTATTTCCTTTCTTCTGCTGACTTTGGGCTTACTTTTTTCTTCTTTTTTCTAGTTCATTGAGATATAAAATTAGGTTGGTTATTTGAGTTCTTTCTTCTTTTTAATTGTAGGCATTTATTGCTATGAACTCCCTCTCACTAATGCATTTGCTGTATGCTCTGTTTTCATTTTTATTTGTCTTGAGATATATGCTACTCAAAAAATTTTTTTTCTTAGACTAAATGGTTGTTCAACAGTGTGTTATTTAATTACCACATATTTGTGATTTTTCCAGTTTTCCTTTTGCTATTTTTTTCTAGCTTCAATCCATTGTGGTCAGGAAAGATACTTGGCATGATTTGTGACCCAACATGTGATCTGTCCTGCAGAAGGATCCATGTGTGCTTAAAAAGAATATGTATTATGCTCCTGGTAGGTGGAATATTCTGGATATATCTGTTAGGTCCATTTGGTCTATAGTGTTATGCAAGTCTTTTGTTTCCTTATTGATCTTTTGTCTGGATGTTCTGTTCCTTATTAAAAGTGGTGTATAAAGTCTCCACTATTATTGTATTGCTCCTATTTTCTCTTTTCAGTTCTATCCATGTTTGCTTTCTATATTTAGGTGCTCTGATATTAGATATATATATAATTACTATGTCTTCCTGCTGAATTGACCATTTTATCATTATCTAATGATCTTCTTTGCCTCTTGTGACCATTTTTTAGAAACATCTTTTATTATATTATTGGAGCTTTGGTATTGGTTTCTGAAATAGCTCCAGAGTGACAAAGGTAAAAGTAGTGCTTTTTGAAATTCAAAACAAGCCCTTTTAGGCACACCTGAGTTTATGTTAATTAGATGGTTTTTGGCAAGCCTTTAGGTAACTACAACTTGGCTTTTCTCATGCTGCTTTTGAAATTATCTCTGTCTTTGGTTTTTGACAATTTGATTATAATGTGTTTTGATGTCTATTTCTTTGAGTTTACCTTATTTGGTGTCTCTTTGGCTTCTTGGATCTGGATGTCCGTTTTCTTCCCCAGATTTGGGAATTTGTCAGTCATTATTTCTTTGAATTAGCTTGTTCTTTCTTGCTCTCTCTCTACTTTTTGGACCCCATAATATATATAATGAACTGCTTAATGGTGCCCTATAAGTTCCTTAAGCTTCACTCTTTTTTGTTCTTTTTTCCTTTTGCTTCTCTGACTGATTTCTAATGATCTGTCTTAAAGTTTACTAATCCGTTCATGTGTTTGATGTAGTCTGCTATTGATTCCCTCTAGTGTGTTTTTCAGTTTAGTTATTATACTCTTCAGCTCCATGATTTCTGTTTGGTACTTTTTATATTTTCCTTATATTTGTTGATATTCTCACTTTCTAAATGCATTGTTTTCTTGACCTCCATGAGCATCTTTATAACAGTTATTTTGAATTCTCTGTGAGTTTACTTATATAACTCCAGTTCATTAGAGTTGGTTTCCAGAGATTTATCTTATTTCTTTGTTTGGAACATCTTTGCCTGATATTTTATTTTCTTCGACTCTCTGTGTTGGTTCTGTGCATTAAGCAAAGAAGGCACCTTTCTCAGTCTTCATGGACTGGCCTAGTACAGAAGAAGATACCCACCAATTAGCTTGGCCAGAGATTCTGGCAGCTCCTACCAGCTTTTTACCTCCCAGGGAGAAGTAGGCAGGGGAGGGTTTTTGTTCACTATCTTTGTCCTGAGCCAGAGGCAGGGAGCTGTGGCATTTACCAGTCTGAACTACCATCTGTGTTCTCTCCTGGGTAGCTAGACTTCACCAAGCCCATAAGAGATCCAAGACTGGCAAGTTATACACCAGTTCTTTAGGCAGCGTTGGAGAAATTGGGGTATCGGAACCATAAATCTGCTTTTCCCCAGGGATAACTTGAAAGGTGGGATTTCTTGTTTTCTTGCTCTGTGCTGAGTAAAGAGAAGGATCTATAGTGTGTATCAGCCCAAGCTGCCATTTCTATTTTCCCTCGGGTGGCTAGACTGTGCCAGTCCAATCAGAGCTCCAAGACTGGTAAGACAAAAGCTAATAATCTGGGGAAGCCTCTTAGAAAAATTAGGGTGCTGGATGTGTGAACTAACTACTCCCTCCCGTGTGTGAAGCTGGGAGCTAGAGGGTCTCTTTCTAATCACATGACCTTGTACTGAGGTAGGGCAGGGACTCTGGTGAGACTGTGTCTCAGATCTCACTACTGGCTTCAGTGAGACTGGTTTTGAATTTTCCCAGGGGGCAGAAGCCTTTTAATTAGTGTCTGGATTGCTCACAAAGAGACTTTGCCTTTGAATTGTTATTGAATCAGTGTATTTGGGAGGCAGAGGGAAGAAGGATCCAGGGCTTCCTACTCTGTTATCTTTTGACATCACCCATCTATTAGTGTGTTATATAGGCCATCTACCCTAATTTGGAGGGATTAAGGAAATGCTGTTGGATGAAGAGGTGGAAATGGGAGAATTGAGTGAAAAGATAAGGCTGGAGTGGGTGGAAGGAGACAAGGTTAGAGAGACTTAGGCCATGTTAAGGAATTTGGTATTTATCACAAAGACTATGGGAGGTCATTTAATGGTTATTTAGCAGGACAGAGTGTGATGAGACTTATTTTAGAAAGATTATTTTTGGCTAATATGGGGCAGAGCAAACTGGAGGAGTAACCCAGGTGAGAGTCAATGATGGCCAGGTTGGGTATCGTGTTAGTGGATATTCCAGAAATACTTAGGGGATAGAAACCATAGGATCTGGGCATGGAATGTGGGCAGCAAAGAGAGATGACAGATTCCCAGGTTCTGAATTGAGTAACAGGAGTGGAGATGGCATTTTCTGAGATAGAAACTAGAGAAGAATGTACAAGTTGTCAGGAAGGTGCTGGCTTTAGGTTTTTAAAAGCCATTTTGCATATACTAACAGTTTTGGCAATTTGTTATTATGTAAGATTAACTAATTCTTTGTCATTTTAATTTTAAGTGAATAATTTTGAAATTCTTTTGGCCTTAGTTAAAGGGAGATTTGTGATTTGCTTTAGGAGATAGTTTTCAGTCATTTTAAATAAAAAGAAGTAGCTTATGCATTGGGATTCCCTGGACTGATGATAAAATAATGGGTCAAATTACGAAATTCTAACAGCCCTGAAGTGATATTCAAGATTTAGTTGATAATAAAGACAAAGATTTTTAAAAGGATAGGCAATTACTAATTACTTCCAAGAAATCCACATAAATAAATGATCCAGAAATCATTTAAAATGTTGCCTGTTTGAAACATCTTTAATATCTTTTATACACAGTGACTCCCAATAGTAAGTGAATTTATGGTCTATTCTTATACATCCTTAGAATTGGGTGAAAAGGAATATGTGGATGCAAGAGATGTTAGCCTCTTTCCTGGAGAGAAGAAAATAAGTATATAAAGCAAAATCTGAATAATTGTCAAAAGTATGGCTAACAAAATAAGATATAAATGACCTTGGCGAAAGGTCCTGGGACACACAAAAAATTTTATTACAATTATACACTAGTGTCTTTTGGGATCACCTACGAGTACTAAAACATTTGTTTGCTAAGCAATAGTTGGGAACATTTCTAGTACTTTATTACTTTCTTAATGGATCATTTGGAGTCTAAATAAATTTCTGTTGGGAATACCATGTTCTCAGGTATACTAGACTCTTGAACATAATGTTTGCTTCTGAAACTGTAGTTCTAAACCTCAACCATATTAAAATATGCACCCCCATATTTGTGTGTGGGGGGTATGTAATAATGTATTACTGTAGCATACTGATAAGATTTAATTATATGCCCTGCAAACTTCCACATCAAATGATATTCTAATATTGCTTGGGTTTAATATTCAATCTGTGCTTTCATAAAAGCAAACGAATGGCTTTGAAAATGACATAGGGCATGCCAGTGAATGTAGGTGACTGTCAGGGTCCTATTGCTTAACTAGATCCCACAATAAAACATTTCTCAGAAAAAAAATTATTTGGCCTATCCTGTCAAAACTAAAGGAGATTCACATACAAATCATTTGTTTTCCATCACAAGGACAGCCCAAATGATCAGCTGGCTAAGGTAATTATGTGACTTGCACATCCAGTTTGAAAGCTGCTTGGTCAAACCAGAAATTATCTCTAAGATAGGGAATTCAGAGTTGTATTTGCTAATCTGATTTTATAATTAAAATATATATACAGTCATGTGCTATATAACAACATTTTGGTCAATGATGGACCGTATATATGATCGTGGTCCCATAAGATTATAATACCATACTTTTACTGTACTTTTTCTATATCTAGATATGTTTAGATACACAAATACTATTGTATTACAGTTGCCTACAGTATTTAGTACAGTAACATGCTGTACATGTTTGTAGCCTAGGAGCAGTAGTCTATACTATCATATAGGTTTATTTAAGTACACTCTGTGATGTACACACAACCATAAAGTCACCTAACAAATCATTTTTCAGAACATGTCCCCATCATTAAGCAACAACTGACTATATATGTTATATTTCATACTTTAAAAAATACATGTATATATACTATATAATACCCTAATGGGGAAACAGTTAGGGCCAGCTGCCCTAAGCTAGTTTTATTTTCCACAGTTTTTTTTCCTGCATCTTCACCCTATAAGGTATTTAAGAGCCCCAGAATTTTCTCACAATGGCTCACAAATAATAGGAATGGGGGATTCTGGTTCAGAAGATAGAGTGGGATAGTCATATTTATGTATGGGTTAGGTTATGTGGTCTGTATTTTCAAGTATGAAAACTGTTTAATTATAACAGGGTAGAGAGATAAGCTATTTACCCAATCGGAAACCCCTACAAAGAGGCTGAGGTTTAACTGAATTTTTACACAGGTTGTTTATATACTACAGCATGCTTATAAAATAGTAAAGTGTGATACATACAAGTGGAGCACAGACATAAAAGCCAACTCTTTAAAACTGTATGTGCGATTCATCCACCATGTATCAATGAGGAGAGAAGTTGCTGTGATTCTCTCTTCTCTTGACTCCTTTTTTTATTCTTTTCTAAACTGGATCACGTATTTGATCATTGTTTAGTTTCTTGGAGTGACTCAGATATAATGTCATGTCACATCACAAGATCCCCAAGTCAGTAAATATTACCTTAAGATGAAAGGATTAGTTTAATAGGAATGGAGCATACTGACCTGACACTGACTTTAGTTTATTGTAGAGAAATTCCCTTTGTGCATGGTAGTAGTAAAGTAAACCCAACATTGTGTATATAAACTGGGCTCCAAGGAGAAAGACTATAAACAAAGAAAGGTGATAGATGGTTAGAGAAGAATTGAATGGATACCATATTTCTCTCCATAAAACTTGCCACTACGAATAGGTTTTTCTTGGCTTGGAGGAGACTTTGCATGGAATAACACCTAGTGCATTTTGATAATGATAATGGGAAAATCATAAGGTTCAACTTTATTTTTAAAGGGTTCTGGAGGTGTTTAAGATTGCTAACAATTTTTCCTCTGAGAAAACATGAAAACATTTTTTAAAAACACAACTATATGAATATATATAGAGTTTCCTGTGTACCAGCTTCATTCATAGGTAGTGTAGTAAGTTAAATGTCTTCCACCAATAGTATTTTTTTTCTGGCTTCTTTGGGGCCTAAAAATCTACTGTTAGAGGTTTATAATTTCAGATTAATCTTTTTGGTTATGCTTGTTGTCTTCTTTCAAAGACTAATGCATCCGAGAGGGAAAATTTACAAAGGGTCATGGCTTTAAGGATCACATCTGACTTTTATTCATTAAGTAAGCAAAAAGCTATCTAGTACCTACTGTGTGTCAGGTACATTACTAGCACTGAAGATAGAAAGTGAACAAGGTAAGGATTCTGCCCTCAAGATGATTTTAGTCTTTTAATTCTGAGCTTTAGCTGCACTAGGAACATGTATTTCCAGCTATAAATGATATGAACTTTCTCTGATGGTCTGTCAAGATATTCGTGGTGAAACATATCCTCTTTTCTTACAAATTTGCCATACTTTCCACCTTTGTCAGTTCCATCCATGGTACCACCATTTTTCCAGGTAATGGAACTTTTCCTGACAACTTGACTCCACATTAATATTTCTCTTCTCAAAAGGGAAAGTCAAAGTCACACAGATCACACTCAATTGTTCTCTATTCAATGTGTGATAAATTTACTTCCCAGCTATACTTTCAGATACGTAAGGACCAAGATCACATCTGGCTTCTTTTATATCCCTCTAGACCAAAGGTTCTTCAACTGCAGACCCACAGCAAACACCCAGGTGAATCCGATTAAGATAAAGTTTGAGAAACACTGCTCTAGACCATTGTGTCTCAACTTTTAATGTGTTTACAAGTCACACAGGAATTATGTTAAAGGAGGATTCCAATTTAGTTGGTTTGAGATTCTGCATTTTGAACAAGTTTGCAGATAATGCCAGTGCTTTGGGGGATACTCTGAAGATCAAAGAAAGCAATCTTACAGTCCCAAGCACAGTGTTAGGTCAATAGGGAGATGTTCAACAAATATTTAGTGGTTTTGATCAAAAGCACCTTAATGTGAATTAGTTTATACAAGTGTGCCCACAGCTGAGAGAAAATGACATTAAGAAAGATGAGGAGAACAAAGGAAGATAAATGTACTTATATAACAATTTTAAACAAGGCTTACCTGAACCCACAATTTGACACATTCTTAAAGTCTTATTTTATTTTCTAATTTCTTTTATATCTCTTTTTCTAAATATCCTTATAAGCATAAGCCAATATGCTAAGCTTGTCTTTGGAAAAAATGCATCTATAGGATTTATCATGATGCTAGTCACTTATTTGACATAGGGTCATTAAATTGAGTTTCCTAAAGCGGAAACTTTCTTTTAGGTACAGGAAAAAAAAAAAAGTTACCTGTCTCTGTATAATTTTTAAAGTATGGTACTATTAATAAAATTATAGAACTTCTACAGTTTACATTCTTGAAACGATTGAAAAGTGTTGCAAATACTGCCTTTAGTAGAATGTAGTAATTGAATGGCGAATGAAGAGAAGAAAATAAATATTCTGAAAGAACCAACTGGTAAATGAAGTACATGATTAATCAAAAGCCTTTTCAGGGATACATGAATGAAATTATGAACATTAGTGTCCTTGCCCTGACAAGCTTTGTATTAAACTATGACAATAGTTTCTCTGCTATTTCAGAACTATACTTTCTTAATACAAAACACTTTCATGACTAGTACATGCTGTACCAACCAAGAAGTCAAGAGCAATTAAATGAATGGTTTGGACAAAGTCAATTTTTATACACAGCATGCACATTGAAAAACAAGTTCACATAAACCTCAAATAAGACTTAAATTTAATAGCGAATGGGTTTTAGGTTTCATAAGACTCTTAAGTACAGACAAGTAACACCTAAAGTATGTTATCTTACATCTGTCTCAAAGTTGGAATAAGTAGTTACTTAAATGATGCGCTTTTGCCAAGATCTATAAATGTTGCAAACTGCTTTGAATTTATGGCAAAACAATGCTTTTATTACAATTTTTTTTTAATCATGAAGAGGTGGAAAGAACTAAAGTAACAAGATTTCCCTGCAGTGACTCAAATTTGAGGAAACCTCTCCAATAACTTCACCTCTAACTGCAATGGAACTTGTTCACAAGGGCACAGTTGAACATTCAGTCCAGGAACCAGCTGTATAATTCAGAGAAAAAAATAAGTGGACTAATTTATAACCCAGATCTGAAAAGAATGCAATACTTCCCAGGATTTTAAAGCATCTAAAAAATCTCCTTAATATTGTCCCTTCTTTTGGTCTGATTTTTTCACTCATTTCTATCCAAGATGGGAATGGGGGAAAAGGCTGAAATGTCATGAGAAAGTTATATGCAGCTGCAGTTTATGTAAGAAGAACCAAAGCTTTTTCCTACTTGACTTCCATGCCAATATCGCATACTTAATGGCTAGTCTTCTAAGGGTGCCAGCATTCCCTTGTACCAAAATAAGCAAACATCCAAGTACTTTGAATTCTCTTCCTTAAAATTATGCTTCATTATCCTGGGATCTTGACAAAATAAAAGAACACTGATAAATTCTAAAAGATTTTCACATTTATCTGGATATGCAGTAATATGGAGAAATTTATCCATTGAATTTACCTTTTTCGATTTGAATCCCACCCTGCAGAATTCCTGAAAAATCTGAATTTTCACATGTAAAAAGAGGTGAAGGCAATCAGAAGAAATGTTTCTTTTTTTTATTTCAGCATATTACGGGGGTACAAATGTTTAGGTTACATATATTGCCTTTGCCCCACCCAAGTCAGAGCTTCAAGCATGTCCATCCCCAGATGGTGTGCACCGCATCCATTAGGTGTGAATATGCCTACCCCCTCCTCCCCACTCCCATGTGCCTGACACCCAATGAATGTTACTTCTATATGTGAACGTAAGTATTGATCGGTTAATACCAATTTGATGGCGAGTACATGTGGTGCTTATTTTTCCATTCTTGTGATACTTCACTTAGTAGAATGGGCTTCAGCTCTATCCAGAATAATACAAGAGGTGCTAGAGCGCCATTGTTTTTTGTGGCTGAGTAGAACTCCATGGTATACATATACCACATTTTATTAATCCACTCATGTATTGATGGGCACTTGGGCTGTTTCCACACCTTTGCAATTGTGAATTGTGCTGCTATAAACATTCTAGTGTAGATGTCTTTTTGATAGAATGTCTTTTTTTCCTTTGGGTAGGTGCCCAGTAATGGGATTTCTGGATCAAATGGTAGTTCTACTTGTAGCTCTTTGAGGTATCTCCATATTGCTTTCCACAGAGGTTGTACTAGTTTGCAGTCGACCAGCAGTGGCTCTCATCATCTACTATTTATTCACTTGTTTGTTCAACAAGCATACACATGTAATAACAGAATTATAAGCGTACCTTTTGAGAATATAATATCTGCACATATTTCTTTTTGTCTTTAACCTTGCAGCATTTTGTTAAAAAAATTACTGCTTTCCTAATGTAATTTGATATCAAGAAGAAAAAAAGGAAATGTTTCTTCTGTTCTCTCCGAATCCCCCAATCCACAGTCTAGTCTAGTAGCTTAACAAAGCTTAATCAAGGAAGTTCTGCTATAAGACATTGCCCCCACTGACAATGTCACCTTGTTGGAAATTACTCTGGATGAAGGCATTGAAGCTCCCTATGGGAACACAAGTTTTGTTAATACTGCTATTGTATGTGAGAGACCCCAAATGACTTGCTACCTGAGAATGTCCCACTGTGGCTTTTGCAAGTGCCTGTACCCCTATCCTCATCCCACAGCTGTTCTCCCCATCCCCTTTTGCATATTACTCTAACCCCTAATTCTTCCTACTCTCACCTTTCAATAAAATCCTGACTGCTAAAACAATGGCTTTTACTGCCCAAGAACAATCCCTCTATTTCCATTTCTGAAACTAGCCGGCCTTCGGCCAATCCCACTTCTGCTAGGTTTAGCTAAACTTCGGCCAACCCCCCACTGATAATGCTATGCAAAACTTTCCATCATCCTTCTCCAAGTTAGAATGCACCTTTGGAAACTTCCATCAGAGCCTTGCGTTAATAGCCCTCCACTTGGTTTTCTTCCACAGTTGTGGTGCTGAGACTGAGTAGGATCAGCCTCTCTACCATTCAGCCTGGGCCACTTCAAAGAGGAGTGGGTCCTTCTAAGAGTCAGATCAGTGCCTACCTCTCGTGGCCTTGAAGCATGTCCTGAGCCTTTATTCTTCCTCTTTATTGTGCTTGGTATACATCTCTTGGTTGGATTTATTCTACTCATTAAGATTCTCACAGTAAAGTTGGGGCAATAGTGTCAAGGAGAGTTTGCTGGTTTGTCAGTCCACTTGAACATAGGTTTAATGTTATAGAGCCAATAGCACTAACTACTGGAAGCTCTGGCAGGATTTTTACAAAGAACGTTTTAGAACTTTAGTGGCTACTTTGAGGAACTTGGGACATGAAAAAGATTATTTATATGGCACCTTAGATAAAAAGTTTCAAAGATTCCAAATAGTCAATCGTCAACGTTTTTAAATGGTATGAAAAGGTCTCTTAAAGAAAAAAAAAAAACTCTAAAAGATAACAAAATTATAAAATTCCTTTTAAGAGTGCCTTAGGAAAAGGTAATAGAAATGTTGAGGATCTAAAATCCAAATTTAAACTCTTATTTTTTCTTTTCTGATCTGCTTTTGAATTGGCATTCCTCCTGGCACCTTGTATTTCCACTTTCTCCTCCCCTGTACCTTTTCCCACCCTGCTTCCCCTTCCTCCACTGCCCCTTCCTAAGTAGAGCCCTCACACTGGAGAATATTACTTGTAAAATATTTTAATGTAAATGGAAATGATTTTTCAGCTTTAAACCTTGGTCAAGATTTCCACAATGTAGCTAAGGACTTTCCAATCCCTCCCAAGCAAAGACAGAATTTAAGCGCCATTTTAGGGATTTATAGTCTGGGACTTCCTTATCTCTATCAATTAGTTCATCTCTTTGTGGGAACCAGAGATGCTAAACTTGGTTTACAAAGTAGAATGAATTGATTACCTGTAGTTAAACTTTGTTCCATTTTTTTCTATCAGTTTAGTAATGCTTCTTTCCTTATAAAAATAAGGCAAGATCTTTAGCAGCTATTTCTGAGGCCTTTCCTATAAAAATCAATTGGTCAAAAGTCCAGTTATGTAAGGAGCACAAAAATTGATCCATCCCTGATTTCAGAGACAGCTTAACTACCACCTTCCAGAATACTACATTCTTAATAGTTGTGAAGATATCACAACTTCCCTAACCACATTCTTTGTTGATGGTCTTAAACATGAGGTGACAGATTTCATTAGAAAACAGAAAATAGGACGGCAGACTCCCACCTTTATAAATCACAAGAGCTTGATAAGAACTTTGAAAATACTTTGGCTCAGAAAAAAAATTACAGACTAAATTAATAGCTCTTCAGATCAACCTATTAGATAAACCCAAGAACAAGAACATCTCTAGGGCTAGTTTAAACAAAGAAATGTGTGGATATTATAAAGAAAAAGGACATTAGGAAAACACTTGCTCCACCTTACCTTGAAAGATAGAATCTAAAAAGATAAAGAACAAATTTTGTGTGACAGAATGACTTTTCTTTGAATAAGTAGACCCTTTAGTTTGTCCATAATTTCCCTTAAAACAAAAGGGAGAAATTTTCAACAATTACAAAAAAACTCTACTGTGTGCCTTTTTCAGTTGATACCAGGGCTATACACTCTATCATAAAGTTTACCATCTTTCCATCATTCTTTCCTTAGAATAAATAAAATGTTTCAGTGGTAGGAATCTCAAATATTCCTCTCACTAGTCAATATACTTTTCTGTGGAGTGATTCCACTCTGGCGAGTCTGTTGGAGATCTACTTTGTTATAGCGTGCCACTCTTAAAGGTGGACTGGAGAGACTTTTTCTGGAGCTCCATGGAAGGGAAGAATTATTTGATATTGATGTAGATTGACTTCCTAGTACCTGAGCCCTTGCCTGGGACAGACTCACTAGAGCCTTCTGTAACTTAAAAAATGCCCTTCAAAAGTACCTATGCTTGGATTTCCCAATTGCCATAGACCTTTCTTTCTATTTGCATATGAAAAATCCAACAAGCTTTGGGGGTTCTAACTTAAGAGCACAATGGATATCAGATACCCAACACTTATAATAAGTTTTCACTTTACCCCATAGCAAAAGCCTACCCTCTTTGTGTGTAGAGGCAACAATAGCAAAGTTAACTGAGGCATCTGTTGGCTTAGACTTAAGATCTCCATTTATCTTTCTGGTACCTCACGTCATTCAGACCTTACTCTTGACTGAAAATACCCAATATTTTTTTGCTTCTAGGCAAACCTATGAAATCCTTCTCATTCACACATATTTCTACCCATCTCTGTAACTTTTAAATTCCCCCAACTTTCTTCCTCTACCAGAGGAGAGAGAACCTCATGACAGTTACGTACCTGTTTAGAAATTTTTCTTGTCCCATTTTATCTCTTTGAAACTCTTTTAGACAACCCAGATTTGAGCTGCTTATGGAGGGAGCCTATTTGAGAACTGAATAAGGAGACTCTCAAGCCTGTTATGTGATCAAAACCACCTCAGGCTGACTTGAACATTATCCTTTCCCAGAGGCTAAATCTGTACAAGTTGCTGAAATTGTAGCACATATTACAGCCTGCCTGTTAGGTAGAGATAAGAGAGCCAATATCTATACTGATAGCAAATATGCTTTTGGGGTGGTTCATGAATTTTGGTGTGCTTTGGGAACAATGTGGTTTCTTAATTGCATCTGGTATTCCAATTAAACATGGCAGTCACATAAAAGTCCTATTAGATGTCTTGTTTCTTCCAAAGGAATTGGCTATACTAAGATTGAGCCCCATAGTAAAAAGCAGACTTAAGAAACAAAGAGTAATGCTTTAGCAGATTATTATACAGTACTAAATGAGCTGCTTTAACACCTCCAGGCTGTCCAACAGTCCAAGAGTCAAAGCCAAAACTAACTCCTGACTATTGGCATCTGGTCTTGAATTAACTCCAGTATCAAACACTTGATTCTGAAGAAGTGTATTGGAAAAGATCAAATTGTTTTCTCGTCCCAATTTAGCTAACTATAGTGGCACCAAGATGGTCTCTTGGCCTGCTCGAGATGCTGAAATGGGCCTCTCAAAAACAGTTACAGGCTGTGACCCATCATGGAAAGGAAAATTTAAAAACCATAATAAATAAGTGTTGGGGGAGATACTTCAGTAGAATTGCAGAGGATATCTCTGGTGAATTTTCCATCTGTTAAACCCACTATTTTGAGAAAACTGTAAAGCTGGGACATGGACACAAGCCAAAACTGTTAGGCCCTTTTGAACATGCATGTACAAGTGGATTTCATTTAGTTACTCACCTTATGTGGTTCGAATGTGTCCTTAATACCCTGTCTCTGTTTTCTGGTTGGCTAGAAGGCTTTAATTGTCATAAAGGAACTGCTTTGATACTAGCATAGAAAGTTTTAGACTTTGTGTCTTTCACTTGGCAATACCTACCAATTTGCTTAGTGATATAGGTACCAGCTGAAACTTGCAAAACTATCTGAGGAACTTTAGCTGCCATGGCCAGAGGCTTTGTCCTTAGCTTTCTGGGCAACTAGGTCCACTCTAACAGGAACTCATAGACTATCCCCATATGAACTGGTCACTGCATGCCCAATGCATCTAGCAATCTTACCCCTTATCTTTGACTGCACTTTTACAGTCCAATATGGCAACCTGTTGTAGGAGGTTAATACAGTATGTACATGGCATTGTAATTTATATATAATTTTCATATAAATTATAATGGTATTGTTTATGATAGTAAAAATTGTTTACAATTAGCCGGTCTAGGCAGCTTTTCCCAATGATAAACCACAGGAAGTCCTGCATGACCTTCAGCTTTAAGTCTTGGTTTATAGTAAATGATACCAACATAAAATTGTTCTCAAATTTTATTGGAAAGAATGATATGTGTTATTATTATTAACCACAGACACTGCAGTAAAAACTCCAGGGAATCAACTTTTGGATCTCTGTCTCCTGGTTAAAAAGACATCAAACATACGTTTCCTGGACTTCTATGTAAACAGATCCAAAACTGAGAATCCCCTGGAATCTTCCAGAAGATGCCATCATCAAAGTGAGAGCTTTCTCAATATTTTTGGACTAAGCAGCAAGCTACTAGATGTGGATAACTTCTGTACAAGACCTTCAGCTCAAGACACCTGAATCCTAAGAGTCACTGACTGTCATATCTTTCCTTGTCTCTTTCTTCTATCTTTCATAACCCAAATTAAAATTTAGGGTTTTTTTTAATAGTTTTGTTCCTCTGGGTAAATTAGGAGGATGAACAAGTATTACACAAATCTATTGATGTCAAACCTCCCTTTCCTATAGACTCAGGGTGGAGATGAGATTTGTTTCCTGGGATAAGCTCAGATGGGGCAGGATCTTGGCCAAGAGGCATTGCCTAGGGCATTCTCATTATTCTCATGTGAATATTAATACTTGTCTCCACAGTCATTCATTGTATTCTCTCTGAAATTTTAAATGCTTCTGCACTGTTACTCACTTGAAAAATAATTTAAAATTCAATTACAAAGGTAAAATTCACCAGGAGAACTGGAAATAGAGGTATATATGTATATATTTTTATAAGCCGTGATGGCTATCATCATCGAAGAATCTGAGACTACACTGCTCACGTGGTGTAGATCTGGAGAGATAAACAAACCAAGATTTGGTTAAATGGCAATACTTATTCTGCCCATTGACCTAGAAGAGGGATGGTGAAAATTTTCCACTATGACCTTCACGTGTCCTGGTCTCCTTCAGCGATTTCTCCATATCCCTCTTGCGCATGACTTTAGCTCCTATTTGTTTACCTTCATCCTTCTTGATAAAATCCAGACTGCCCAAACTGGTGCTAATCCACAAGAACAATCCTTCTATTTCCATCTGAACTTTATGGATTGGGGTGGGAGGAATAGAACCAATGCTTGGAGAAGGGAGAAAGTTCTGGGGAAATGAGTAATGTCAAGCAGACATGGGAGGCAAGAAATCAACACTGACTTTGTGGAGTCTGGGGAAAATATCGTGAATATACCCAGGCACACCTTTGCATAAAGCTGCTACCATCCTGGATAATCATACTGGGGACAGAAGCTATATTAGGCAAGATAAAGGATGTAACAAAGAAACCCTAAAAGGTAGTACTTTATAGAGCAAAGAAGTTCTTACCTCTTTCTTATAACAGTACAGGGTTTAGCAACTCAGGTTTGGGTATGTCTTTAACCCATAAGGACATTTAGAGATATGCTGTTTTGTTGGTCCATTATTACCTAGGGCATAGCAGAAGCTGGTCACAGAAATTAGCTTTTAGACTGTAAAAAGGGAGATGTCTGAAGTACATGTCCATGTCCAGCATCTTAAGGACCAGACTGAAGGAGCACACACAACTTATGAACCTAATCTGTTGATGAGAAGATGATCAAACAGTCACACCCAGCTGGCAGAAGGTCTGAGGAATGTGGACTAGCTGCACAGTTGTGTGATCAGCTCTATATCTATGTTACATATACCAGAGATCCTGAAAGTCTTTTTCTGGATTTGATTTCTGACTAACTAAGCAGTATGGGAACAGAAAGGATTTCTGGTATGGATAAAACAGTAAATATGCCAGGTCCTGACAGCTGCCTACCTCATATCTATTTCTTTCATACTTTTGAAGAGAATTCCAATTCTACCAGCTAAAGATACTTGCTGGGCACATATTCATCTAGTCCTGGGTGGTTACGTGACACAATCTTGTGTTTAAGTCAATACATGGCAGATACTCTAGTATTTGCATTTGAGTGGTTTCTTTAAAAATGGACGTGTGTGTGTGTGTGTGTGTGTGTGTGTGTGTGAGAGAGAGAGAGAGAAAGAGAGACAGAGAGAGAGCGAGAGACTCCCTCCCTGACCAGCTTCCTGTCCAAATGTGTGTATGTGTGTGTGTGTGTGTGTGTGTGTGTGTGTGTGTGTATGTGTGTGTTTACCTAAGCTGGGGAGAGAAAAGAAGAGAGGGAGGAGGATGGATAAAAGTGTAGCTATTGGTAAGCCTGTGATGGACATAATCCATTTCACCCCTTCCCAGAATCACTACCTATCCTTCATTCTGCCTGCGGCACCAGGGGGCTGACCCGTATGGACTATGTTAACAATTCCCTTGCCCTCCCTCCTTCCGTTGGGTTTGGACTGTAGAAGGCATTTTTTCAAGAGATCTGGAGAGCAGGAGGAAAGTAAGGTCAGGATATTTCTTCCCAGGCCTCCCTGCTGTGCTCCTCCAGCAAAGGCCACAGATCCTGTGAGACAGCACTCTACACAGTTCCCTTCCTTAGTTCATGGAGCCACCTCCTGTCTTCAGCCACTAGGTTGGGGTGGGGTGCAGGGTGGTGATAGCTCCCCATTTCATCCTTTGTTGTTTTTCCTAAACTCTTTCCACATTTTTGTGAACAGTTTCTTTATGAAATCTCCTTAAATTACTCAGTTTTAGAGTGCCACTTGGTTTCTGCCAGAATCCTGGCTGATCTCTTTCTGGAGAGTGGGGCCCTGAGCGCTGCTTCCAGAATTAGAGTCCCACGGAAGCAGTAAGTCCCAGAGGTAAAGAAAGCCTCATAGAACTTCCCATACACCAACACAGCTCAGTTACATCATGTAGTAATAGGACGAGAAGGACCAGGAGGGAAGGAAAGAGGGTGTAATGCAGTGGTTAGAGCACAGAATCTGGAACCGGACAGCCTGAGTTGAAATCTTGGCTCTACCTCTTACCTACTGGGAGCAGATGCTTTTATTAAATACTTCTGTGCCTCACTTTCCTCATCTATAAAGTGGGATAATAATCTTACCTGTTCTATAAAATTGCAGTCAAGATTAAATGAAATATATGTGTAAAACACAATGGCTCTTGGGACTTTGTGATTACTCCGTAAATATAACCATAATAATAGCTATTATTAGAGGTCAAAGATCAGACAAGTCGCTGCTTTCTTCAGAGGATTTCTGTGTGGACAAGTGAAATCAAGGACATTTGTCCTTGCAATAAAGAGTCTGATTCCTTAATTTGGTATCCAGCTGCTCACAGCTTTTAAGCCTCACATCTCCCTCTTCTCTTTCTGCCCCACGTGGTTTTGGTGCTGGCCAAATCACTATCTCCTACCCTGCAGGGGCTCTCATCCCCAGCCCCATTCCCTAACCACCATAAAAATCCACGCTAGTCTCCTGTTTTTGCTCTTTCATTTCAGACTTACTTGAGAGGCCTGCCCTGTTCTCCTCAAACACCTCACTTACGTAAGTAATAAGTATTTTCATGCCCTTTTGATGAGAGTGTGTGGAGTCATCAGGGTCGACATCCAAACCAAACTTTGGGTGACACAACAGCTCTCCACTTGAAATGCCTTGACACTAAAACTGCCTCTCTGCCACCCTACTTCAGACCCATCCTAGGGAAAAGGAAGAAAACCTTGACCTGAATGGACTTATTATCCTCTCTATTGTGGACAAGCATCTCAAAAATAGACAATAAGTTGAATCATAGAAAGTAAAGTTCTATTTCTTTCCCATCTTGAGCTGTAGACTGAGATTCATTCCTACTACATAGGATTACATGATCATTTAGTCATATGCATGATCCATATGAACAGCCCCCTACTGGTATGGCTTAGCCAGGGAGGCTACTAAACCTTTAGGGATAGACATCAGAATCACTGGGGGAACTTTAAAAAAAAAATTACAGGTGCTGGGAACATATCCCAGTCCTGTAAAGTCAGAACTTGCTGGCCAGGGACAGACAGATATGGATAGGGGTAGGTTAGGAACTGTGTGCTTAAAAGGAGCTCCCCAGCTGATTTCAATGATTATTAGTTAGGTATAGAACATATTGACCATATTAATTTGGTAACACTGGATTATTTTAATGCCTAGACTATCTCGACCCAGGAACACTTGACCCCAAGGATATTCTTTTTGTTTTATGGCTAAATGCTGAAATTTATTAGAACTAGGTCCTCAAATTTCCATTTTTTTAATGATAAAATGTTGATATTTGTTAGAATTAGGTTTTCACCTTCTCATTTTTTATGGCCAAATGCTGACATTTACGGGAATTAGGTCCTCAAGTTTCTACTAAAAAAAATTTTTTTTTAGCTCCCACATATGAGTAAGGACATGCGTTATTTATCTTTCTGGGCCTGACTTCCCAACAATATTCTAATCCCACCATTTGCTCTTTGTTCTGTTGTCAGCATGTAAGGTTAGTACCAAATACATGAATTGATTAGAAATACGTTGAAGAATTAGGTCATCAATACAGAGAAATTCCAGACAGCAGAATAACCTTGATGTGGCTGAGGGAAACTGCTCAGTTTTCTCATAAATTAGATAAAAAAGAAAAAAAAAATCAGCTATTGGTTCTTTATTCCAACTCATGCTAAGTATTTTTGGTAGAAATTATTAGTACAAAAGAAAATGACAATAGTTAAAAGAGCACATGGTAAAATTTGCCAGAGATGAAAAAAATCTGACTGAAGAATTATGTCTTGATGCTGACATTGAAACATGCAAATATTGAAAAGGGAAAAATTAGACTTGGCAGAGGTAATCAACACTACATAAAACTGCCAACAGCTAAATTGGCACATGTTAAAATTTACTATTGCCTAAAAATTGACAGAAAAATCCAATTTTTTATACTAAGTTTAGTATGCATAATTTGACCCAAGACAATTGAATTTGGTACAAATAATGGCCATAAAAGAAAATGTGCAATTGCAGAAACTATAATCAGTAAAAATTCGATATATTAAATAAATACCACCAAAAAAATCCCCACGTAGAATAATATTTTCATTTAAATTTTATGTGGAAAATAGTTAATTCTAATGAAAAGAATTTCAGTAAATTAAAACTCAAAATGGAAAAAAATAGAAATGTCTTCATGCTCTGGAATAAAATTTTGATCAAGAAATTAAAGTAGCTTAAAAGAAATTATCTCTAAAAATACTTGTAAAATAAGTATTTATCCATGTAAATATAATTTCAATGTAATGATTTCTACTAAACCCAGGAGTCAAAAGATTTAGAAAGTCCACGGGGTCAAAATGGCTCGGTCGAAATAAAAGACTCAAAACTTCCTACACCCAATTATTTGTAGTGGAGTATCGAGGAAGGAATGATCACAAAACATCTCGAATATGAGGTAACACAAAGGAGAGCAAGCATTCATGGATTGTCACAAC
Organism: Indri indri; assembly: GCA_004363605.1. Taxonomy (NCBI): domain Eukaryota; kingdom Metazoa; phylum Chordata; class Mammalia; order Primates; family Indriidae; genus Indri; species Indri indri. The sequence goes on from RJWJ010008635.1 coordinate 35,503, forward strand.
TTCAAGTGCCTCAGTAACCAGGTGGCAGATTAGAGCAGTGCGTATCTGGAAGAAAGCACACAAGAGACAAATTTCATCCTTTAAACTTTTCTCAGGCCTACCATTCCTGGTTTAGTTTCTTACTGAGGGAACTGAACCGTATTTCTTTTTTTTTTGGGGGTGGGGGGGACAGAGTCTCGCTCTGTTGCCCTGGCTAGAGTGCCGTGGCGTCAGCTTAGCTCTCAGCAACCTCAATGAACCATATATCTGAGACTTGCATTTGCTAGAAACACAGTCATCTTTCAAAACGCAAATTCCTCTATAATAAAAAAGATAGATAATAACAAATGTTGGAGAGGATGTGGAGAAATTGGAACCCTACATACGCTATTGGTGGAATTGGAAAATGGGGCAGCCACTTTTCCACAACTGTTCCTAGAAGTGTTATTTATAAAAGCCCAAAATGGAAACAATCCACCTGATGAATGGGTAAAGAAAATGTGGAATATTACTAGGCAATAGAAAGAAATGAAGTACTGATACATGCTACAACATGGATGAACCTCAAAAGCATTGTGTTAAGTGAAAGAAACTAGTCATAAAAGACAACAAGTTAGGATCTCATTTATATTATATATTGATAAATCTATAGAGACAGAAAATAGATTAGTGTGTGTTTAGGCCTGGAAGGAGGCTGGGAGGAAATGGAGAGTAATACTAATGGATACAAGGCTTCTTTTAGGGATGACAAACATGTTTTAAAATAGATCATGGTGTTGGTTGCACAACTCTGCGAACATACTAAAAACCATTGAATTTGTTCTTTAAATCAGGGAATTGTATAGTATGTGAATTATATGTCAATAAAACCTGTATTAAAAATGCAAATTTCCATGAATGAAGTCACATTTTAAAGCCTTTTGAAGTAAGTTCATCTCTCTTGGTGGCAGGCTCTTCTATTCATATATAATGCTGATATAATGAGTGATAATAGTACCTCATAGGGATGTTGAAAGAACAAATGAAACAATGAATGTGAGAATGCATGCACAACATATGGCATGCATGATAGAGGCAGTTCACTCTCCAACAAGATTTGTGCTTTTCCTTCTATGGTATAGAATTATCACAGGGAAACAGTAGCCCAGGCATGTAAGCAGAAGTAGTATGTGTGGTCAAGGTGGTTAGGCATCTGTTATGCCTGTCCCACCTACTTTTTCTTCTCCCTCCTTGATGCTGAGCATTGGATAGGGAGAGTAGAGCCATAAGATGGAAGAGGCCGGGGTCCTTAAATCCCTGTGTGGGAAAACATACCTGGAAACTGGGTATATAACACTGGATTGGTAGTCTCAGGGAGAAATGAGCTTCTATATGGTTGAAGGGTTTTTGTTACAGCAGCTAGTGTTACCTTCACTAACACAAAAATTTCAATAAGCACTTGATACATTTTTTGACCAAAGAGGACATCTTTGTCATTTGTTAACATATTTGGAATTTTAAAATGAAAGCCAGTAGGGACTGAGAAAGGGCAAATATGGAAATCTAAAAGGTGGGAGACATGAATGGATGGGGGGGGGGATTGTTGCTGACTCCATCCAACTCAAAGTCTTATTGTTTATTGTACCATCCTTTGCTTGACCTCATTTTAGGCCTTGATGTACATCATTGAATCCCAAGGTCATGGGGCAAATGCCACATTAATTCTGAGTCCTCTGCGCTATTCGGCAATGAGCCTACATTCTTGAGGAAAGATAAACAAAACAAATAAGTAAGACATATGATATATTGGATGGTGATAAGTACTATGGAAGTAAATACAACAAGGAAGGATGTGTGGGATCTCTGGAGTTTCAAATAAGATGGTCGGAGAATGTGTCACAGAAAAGGAACAAAGATTCCAATACATCAAGGGCACAAGCCATGACTTCTAGGGAATAGCAGTATAAAGGCCTTGAGATGGAAGCATGACAGGTGGGTTGAAGGAGCAGTGAGGAGGCCAACGTGATTAGGGGGCTGGGTAGGCGTGGGGAAGAGTGACAGGGATGAGGTCTGAGAGATAAGAGGGTGGGGCTGGATCCTGCAGAGTCCTGGAGACTAGAGAAAGAGCACAGTGGGGAACCCAAGAGTTCAAGATCAGAGAGAACTGGGTGCTGCTATTGACTTCAGCAGTGAATGCCAGCACAACGCCCCCAAAGACAGACCGGTCCAGTTTCACTTTAGCAGATATCATTTCAGGAACTAGATAGTAAACCCACAGCAGGAACCAGCCAGAACTCAGATGGCGTATGGGATACACCATTCATTTCTTTCAATGAAACCAAGGTGATATTATTCTGGGAATGTGTCTATCTAAAATTGTACGAATTATAGAAATTAAAATTTGCACCTTGTTTATTTCATGGAGCATATTTTATGATATATATGAACTGAAAATCTTATTTATTTACTTTGAGGGAAGACATCTCAACATTTGACCAAATTTTTTAAACACTTGGCAAAAAACTTCAGACTATTAATACTCTGTAATAAAAGTTATACAAAAATTTGCCCTATAGTAAATCAAAGAACAATAAATAATGGTCATATTGTAGCTTTAAATATAGCTTGGGTTACTTTATATTATGAAAGGAAATGCTTCGAAAGACTTGTGCTTTAAAAGGCAGATTTATGTTTTTTGTACATGAGTAAGATAAACCAATTTTTAAATTCTGTTTTTTTAAAAAAAAAAATAAACAGCTAAACATCATGCACTTACACAAATATTCTCAGCTCATTTTTTAGATATTTGTAATTTCCAATTATGTGAACTTACAGAGAACAATCATAGATAGTCATCAAACCACATTTTCAGCTATTATTTAAATTTTTATTAACAGGAGTTGATAACTGCTTTAAATCAGTTTCAGTTTTCTTGCCCAGTTCTTGAAATACCTGGTGGAAATGCTACAAGTAGTCAAATTATTAAAAGACAGAGATCAGCAAGAAGAGAAGCTGAGGAAAACTAAAACCTCAGTCCCTGAATAATTGTGAAATAGAATTCCCAGGTGATTGGTAAAAGTAGAAAGACCTATAAAACTTTGCCTATTAACTTTTAGTGAGAATGTGGCAAAAAAAAAAAAAAAATGGAAATGGACCTCAATTTAAGTTACATGTGGCCATTCAAAGCCCATATAGATGTTAAACTCATTTCTTGAGCTCTGTTGTGTGTTACGATTTATTTAGCATCACAATATTCTACCAGAAAGAGATCAACCTTCATCGGGAGCTTTGCTTTGTGATTGGGTTATAAAAGTGAAAAAGACTCCAGCTCTGATCATGAGGAAATTATCATCTAAGAGAAGGAGAGTAAACCCACAATTACACTTATTGCTGAGAGATCTGTGATAAAATCAAGGCTGCTGCTTTCATTGGTATAGCTTGCGTGCTGTGCAGCCAAATGTGGCATCCCCTCTATGGGTACAAACTCTTACAGTGCACAGAAAAGGAGGCAGTCAGTGAAGAGTTGAGTAAATGACACTGAGCTGGATCTTGACGAATAAAGAAGAGTGCATAGACTGAGGGAGGTGGAAGGGCTGAGGCTGGAGTAGATACCAATGTTTGGCAGAAAATAGGATTTGTGGGAGGGAGTGGAGCTGAAAGTCCATGAATGAAATAAATTGCGAAGGGCTATGCCTACGGCCTTATGGAGTTAGGATTTCGTGAGAAATGGAGAAGCATAGGAGGGTTTTAAGAAGTGGAAAGCTGGGATCAGATTGGTGTTTTATTATTTATTTATTTTTGTCTCTTTTTTTCCTTTTTTTTTAATTTCAGCATATTACGGGGGTACAAATGTTTAGGTTACGTATGTTGCCTTTGCCCCACTCGAGTCAGAGCTTCAAGTGGGTCCATCCCCCAGACAGTACGCACCACACCCATTAGGTGTGAATATACCCATCTCCTCCTCCCCCTCCAATCTGCCCGACACCAATGAATGTTACTGTTATTGTGAACATAAGCGTTGATCAATTTGATGGTGAGTACATATAGTGCTTGTTTTTCCACTCTTGTGATACTTCACTTAGTAGACTGGACTCCAGCTCTATCCAGGATAATACAAGAGGTGCTAGATCACCATTGTTTTTGTGGCTGAGTAGAACTCCATGGTGTGCACATACCACATTTTATTAATCCACTCATGTATTGATGGGCACTTGGGTTGTTTCCACATCTTTGCAATTGTGAATTGTGCTGCTATAAACATAATTCTCACGGGGAAGATGGGGCAAAGGTGGAAATGGAGGTGAGGGATCAGTTAGACTTTAGCAGTTACCCAGCCTAACTGCCAGCTCTATTCCTTCTGTCTTTATCTTACTGGACTTCTCTGCAACATTTGGTATTATTGACCACTGCCGCTTTGGAACATTCGTATCTTTTGACCTCTGTGACAGCACACTTACTGGTTTTTCTTCCTTTTCTCTGGATGCTCCTTTAGGAGTTGCCTGCAATGTTAATTCTGACATAGGCCCTTTTACCTTCTTGCTCTACACATTTGCCTTCCCATCATTTCAGTTAGATGCCAGTGATGCCCAACTCCACATCTCTAGTCCAGATTGTTCTCCTGAGCACTAGACATGTATACACTTGAATGTTTAACTGAAGCCTAAGAAGTCAAAACATACAAAATGAATTCAAGATTTTTCTAAATGCCTTTAGAAGGCATGGTGCTGAGCTGTTTTTACAGATGCAGTCGTCATTAATTCTGTGCCGGGAATAAAAGGGTGATGGCTCTAACTTTATTGGTTTTATTTATTTCTTTGCTTAACGCATATTCATAAGGGATATATGGGAATATAAAGATGCTTAAAACAAGGTTGCTGACTATATACACACACACATACATATACATCCTATTGGTTCTGTTAAGTATGGAACAAAAGGAAATTAAGCTGTATTTATCAAGAGTTTATGATGTGCCAGGAACTACTGCATGCTACGTCGTTTAATCCTCACAATTTGGGGGTTGGGCATTATTGGTGTTAATCTTCAAGTGAGGATATGAGGACAGAGATACTTCTAGTATCATACAGTGAACAATGGCAGAATACAATTCACCTGCGGTTTAGTCTGTCACTAAAATCTATGCTCTTTCCTCCACACCACATGACTCTGAATTTAGGAGTAAGTAGGGATACCCAGGGGAGAGGGAGGATTCCAGGCCTTCTCAATATCTAATCCCAAACTATCCACAAGGATTCTACACTTAGATTGCTTTGCAAGTATCTTTAAGTATCCATATCACTTTAGAGAAAGTAAAGTTGAAAATGGTATGTTTTCTTAATGGGTGCAGTGCATACCATCTGGGAGATGGACACGCTCGAAGCTCTGACTAGGGTGGGGCAAAGGCAATATAAGTAACCTAAACATTTGCACCCCTATAATATGCTGAAATAAAAAAAGTAAAAAAAAAAAAAAAGAAAGAAAGATAAGAAAATGGTATGTTTTATGGTAAAAAATGAGAAAATATAAAAGGGGAAAAAATCTAACCCGTAAAGTATCCATTTTTGCCCCCACCAGATATTTTTTAATCTCACCCTCCTCCATGACCTACTACTTAGAATCTGGGGCCCACTTCCAACTCTTCACTGCCTCTACTGAAAGTAACCATGAAAGGATTTACTTTGTTTTTCAAAAATTAAAAAAATATCTAAACTGACATATAAGATTGTATGTATTTATCATTTAGAACATAATGTTTTTAAGTATGTATACATTGTGGAATGTGTTTATTTGATGATTTCATTGGATTGAAGCTTATTTGCTGAATTATTTATTGTATTAATCAAGGTTCTCCAGAGAAAGATAACCAATAGGATGTATGTGTATATGTGTGTACATATATATGTATATATGTATTTATACACATATATTTCCTATGTAGAAAGAAATTATAAGAAATTGGCTCACATGATTATGGAGGCTGGCAAGTCCCAGGGTCTGCAGAGTGCATCAGCAAGCTGGAGACCCAAGAGAGCTGACAAATTAGTTCCAGTCCAAGTTTAAAGGTCTGAGAACCAGGAGAGCAGACGGTATAGTTCCAGCTCAAAGGCTGGCAGGCTTGAGACCCAGGAAGACCTGATGCTTTGGTTTGAGTCCAAAGGCAGGAAAAAAGCCAATGTCCTAATTCATAGGCCATCAGGCAGGAAGATTTCTCAGTTGCTTGGGTGAGGTCCAGCCTTTTTGTTCTATCCAGGCCTTCAATAGATTGGATGAGGCCCACTTACTTACAGAGATCAATCTGCTTTACTCAGTCTACTGATTTAAATGTTAATTTCATCCAAAAATGCCCTCATAGAAATACCTAATGTTTGACCAAATATCTGGGTACCCCATGATCTAGTCAAGTTGACACATAAAATTAATCATCATATTTATAATACATAAATTATATCTGGAGATAACTAGGTGTCATAATCTCTTTAGAGAAGGTTAATAGAAGCCTACTGAGTGCATCTTCTCCATGTGTTTCTTAAGTATCTGTTGGATTTGCCGAGTACATTATGATCCCAGCCCTGGACAGAAAGGGCACTTTACGATTTTAGTGCTGATGATGATGAAGTGCAAGTCACTTAAATACTCGACAGTTTTATTTATGGAGCGAGACATTTCCTTTAATGATATTTTATAGGCAAGAGGGAAAAATCTGCAAACATATTTTGGATAATATACAAGTTTGTCAGGGTCTTGAGTTACTCCATGCTCAGAACGCAGGAGTACCTTATGTTAACAAGGAACATTTACATTTTATGCAAGCAGGGCTTGGGGAAGTTTCAAAATATCTGGACAACAGACTTTGTATGAAGATGTTCATACCACAATGATGAGTATATCACAATTTAGGAGACAAGGCTGATTCGGAGGCAGCCTTTAATAGAGAAAAGTCTTTAAACTTTGGAGTCTACTATGGTAGGAGTGTGGGGCAGTAAAATCAAGGGTGGGCAGCATCTGTGTTCTTACCAACTTGCTTAAAGCTCACCCATTCCTTCCAGTGCCAGACCAGGGAACACAGCCTGGACCTGAGAGGGAAGCTGTGAACAGAAACACTAATCAATTTCGCTTTGAGGAAAGTTACTCATCTGGAGCATGAAGCACCTGGGAACTTTGTTCTGGGCCATTGTGGTTGACAAATTAAGGGTCAGGTGCTGTGACATTAGTCCTTTGGCAATTAATCTCTCCCCCTCCCCCCCAATCCAAGCCATGGAATCATGTCTTACAGTTGGAAGCATATTTAGAGATTGGCTAGTTTCTCTGTCCCTCCCAATTCAGAATTTGGGGGCTCATTAGCTCTGGCTGGGCCTCATATCTCACTATGGTAGAGCCAGTTTTGAGATGCTGTGAGTATACGTCTTCAGGAATGTTTCTAATTGATCCTTTGAGTAGAGCAAGTCTTTTCTCGGTCACGCATATGTCATTGGTAGAAATTGTTTCATTTTTTTCTGCAACGAAAGCAGTTTAAAAATGTAAATGATTCCCTCATTTCATTTACTTCTTCATTTAACAAATATTTGTTGCTGTCTAGGCACTGTGGCAAGGCATTGGAGATAAAAGATGTTCAAACACAGAGAAGGACCACGTCCTCATGGAGCTTAAACTGCAGTGATTTTATTAGTAATTTTCATGATTTAATTATTATTTAGATTGTTTATATAATTTATCAGTTAAAGAGAAAAATAACAAAAGAAATTGAATTATAAATTTCCCCTCCACTATCCTATTTTGACTTCTTTCATTAAAAATAATTCTTTCATATCATTGTACCATGCCCACCTTTCTACCTTAGTGTTAATTATGGTGTATATTTTGCATTCAACTTTTCATGTGTGAGTGATCCTTGCAAACTCTTCTCCATGAATGTTATACCACAAGCATTTTCCCTATTGCTACCATAAAAATTATCACTTTTATAAATACAGGTGGCTTGTCATATAATTTGTTTAACTATTCTTTTATTTGCAGACATTTAATTGTACATAATTCATCAATAAATAACACTGGAGTTAGTTTCTTTCTTTTTTTCCTCTGTATCTTTCAAAGACTAAAGAATTGGAATTCTATAAATGGCAGTGGTGAGATGATTTTATTCTGTGTTGAGCAAGATGAGAGATTTGAATAACATATTTTTGGGTCACTCAGGTTTATCCTAGAATCCCAGCTGACTAGAAGAATCAGTATGAAGCACAAAAATGAATCAAATACATTTGGTAACTGGATGCCTGATGCAAAGATATTTTTCTCTTCTTTTTATTAAAAATAAAAGAAAATAGAGGGAAGTATTTATATGTATACACATTCATAGGATTACATATACACTAAAAAAGAAACATTGAAATCATTGATAGTGTTTTAAAATGTATTTTTCTAAGTTTAAATTATACTTGTCATGCTTTTTTTCTTTTCGAGACAGGGTCTCATTCTCTGGCCCAGGCTGGAGTGCAGTGGTATGGTTATAGGTCACTGCAGCCTCACACTGGGCTCAAGCAATCTTCCTGCCTCAGCCTCCAGAGGAGCTAGGACTTACAGGTGTATGCCACCATACCTGGCTAATTTTTTAAATTTCTTGCAAAGATGGATCTCTCTATGTTGCCCAGGCTATTCTCAAATTTCTGGACTCAGGCAATCCTTCAGCCTCAACCTCCCAAAGTTCTGGGATTATAAGCATGAGCCACCGTGCCTGGCCAAGTTATCACATTTTTATGTTGGTTTACTGGAATTCTAAAATGTAGATTCATCATTAAAATGACCATAATCTCTTGTAATATAGAAAGAAGAATTATTTTTGGCCAATTTTGTGATAGTTCCATGTGGGTTAATATTCCTTCTCTTGCTAACCATAGGCTTCTTCTTCCTTCATGTAAAAGTAGGTATGGACTTACTGGAAGAAAAGTCTGTGCCATTTTTACCTCTCTTGAGTTGCTTCTGTAAAGAGTTATGGATGGGGTTGTGGGAGTGGCTATTCCTACTGGCAGTCCTTGTGCGGCTGTCACGGGAATGTCTCCAGTGAAGGACAGAAGGATCTAATGAAGAGCAGGATACAGTAAAGCAGTTAAGTCTAGCCCTTCATGCTTCCTCTGGATTTCAATTACTCTGTACGGCCTACAGGATTCTGAATTATCAGCAGCTGCTCACTCGCTCACTTTCTTGTCTGCCGCAGCTGCCAGCAGCTGTTCTCTCTTTCTTACCCCCATCCAGATGCAAACAGCTGTTCTCCTTCTTTACAATTGTCAGCAGTGGTTCATTTCTTTGCCCCAAACACATGGACACCTGCAGCAATAGGAATTTCATTTTTTAGTTATGAGGAAACATTGGACAGCTTCAGGAAGGTTGAATGGGGTAAGGGAAAGAAGGAATGAGAGGTGATTAGATGTAGAAGGAGCCTCTGTTGGCAAGCTGGAAGGTGGCTGCGATGCTTCTAGTTGTGGTGGCTGGGATACTTCTAGTAGTTTTTCAAGGGCTGCATAAATCTATGATAACAAATATTTAAACTTCTTCCTTACTATGACATTCACCTTGAAAAGCAAGGAGTCATCACTAACAAATAAACTCCAGGAAACTGAGCAATTAGGAAAAAATTATGATGGTGCTCTAAGGACTTGGTTTTCATTCATTTATTTAAGAAATATTTATAGATACTAACGTACGTCAGGCACTATTCTAGACACATGATAGGTGCTAAACAAATGAGTTTGCATTTATGAATGTATTCATACGTACGTACTGATCAGTCCTCTCTGTTACTGATATCAAAAACTAACACTAGCACCTCTTACACTTTCTTGGATTAAAATTAAGCCCATTATCCAAAGTGAAGCACCACAAGAGCAGAAGAATGGGCTCCACTTGTACTCACCATCAAACTGGTTCTAACTGATCAACACTAAGTTGATCACATGGCAGAAATACTCTCTAGGGATTAGGGGGATGGGGGGGCAAATCAACAACTAAAGGACAAGGGGAGCACTAAGGGGGGGGTGGGAAGGGCATGCCTTAAACCCGCACTTGGGTGAGGCAAAGGCATAAAGTGTAACTGTAGTGTTTGTACCCTCACAATACCCTGGAATAAAATAAAATAAAAAAAAAAACTAACACTTTAAATGAATTTTCTCTGTTAAATTCAGCCTTTTTACCCCCTACCACTAAGTTTGAGGACTTTTGGATTATGTCCTTGACCAAGAAATATTCCTGGTTCTCATGTCTCTCTTTTTTTGAAGGGACTAGGGAGAGAAAAGTGGAAATGGGAAGGACAGGAACTTACATTCAATGAGCACTTACTGTATCTCCAGGACTGTGCATTGTTCTTTACATAGATTATCTCATTTAATTTTCATCGGAAACAGGAAATCAGCATAACTATTGCCATCTAGCTGATGAGGAAACTGAAGTTGGAAGTGTGAAACTGCTTACATAAAGTCACGTGGCCAGGGAATGAGGGAGTCAGGACTGGACCCAGACTCATGCCAAAGCACGTTCTTTTCACTAAAGCCAGCTTCTTTATGTGCTTTTTCCTCCTGCTATGCAGGCAGCAGAGACTACTAAGTGATAATTGGGTTTAATACCTCGATTGTGGAAGCAGATGTATAATTGGACCAAAGGCTTCATCACCAGTTCAAAATTGGTTCAAGTTTTACTTCATCATTTTAAGCTGCAGGACACTGTCATAAAAGGTGAAATAAAAGGAGAGATGCTGAGGGCTCCTAGCTAACGTTGTTATCACGAATAAAATCTCCACACCCTCTGGCTCTTCTCTGTTAACAGAGGATTTTGGAAGAGTATTTGACCAAAGTATGGGAGGGCTTGATACCCTCATTTCACACCCTAACTCCATCCATTAGTATCCAAACAATGTTAGTGGTTATCCTTTGGGACATCGAGTGGGAAAGAACTGGCTGAAGCTCTAAGGAAACTTCCTATGGTTCAGGGAGCCATTAGGAAAAACCTCCTTCTTCTTGTAAAAATTTCCCAAACTTTCAGGGCCAGGTTTCTGTGGCTGGCCGAGAGTGAGCCTCAGTTAGAATCCTGCCAAATTGAGCATCAACAGCTCATTTGGCTTGGAAGAAAAAGAAATGAGAAACAACTGACGTTTGTATACTTGAAATTATGAGCTGTTTCTCTAACAAAGAGACCAAACACTTTTGGCTTGTTTTACAGTAAACATACACATTGAACAATCTGGCTGGCTAGCAGCTGGCTGCGCATATGTAGGGCATATGTGAACACATATGGATGCATAAAACTCACATATGCTCACTTAAAAGGACACTGTCAAGTCATTTTATGGCCTTTTTTTGTTCTCTGGACTCCATTGTTTATAAAATCTTCTTAGAAGCTTAAAAATACAATTTCTTTCCCTACTGATTTTTGTTCTTTCTTTCTTTTTTAAAGGAAGCATTTGGAGTGGCACTCGAATAAATGGGACTGGTTCTATTTAATACCTAATCCTACTTCAACATAGACAGCAAAGCACACTGTCCAATCAGAAGTAAAGCACTAAGAGAGAGACAATTCGTTATGAAGAGAAAAATAGCCATATTCTGCCTTCAGAGTAGACATTTCAGAATTGAATGGTACTTATCTGGCATTCTAGTACTTGTAGTTTGTGTTACATGTCACATATATAGATATTGGTGGCTATGATAAATCCTGTTTTCTACTTTCTAAAATATATTTTAGCAATATTCTTCTAGCTTCTTCACTAAGTAGAAATCCTTTTTAAAAATGTTTGCTTTGAGCAAAAGCTGTGAAGAATCAAATCAAAATGGCCAGACAACCTGAAAAGATGCTCAAAAATCACGAGTCAGGAAAACAAAAAGCAAAAAAATGATGAATTTTCATTTTATACCATCAGGCTGCAAAAAGCAAAAAGTAAAACCATGCATGGCTGATGCATATGTGAGGGAAAGGGCACTTTCATACATCGCTGTAGAAGTGAGAATTTTAAACACCTTTGTGGAAGTGAATCTGGCAACATTTCTTAAAATTAAAAATATATACTTACCCTTCAATCCAGCATTTCCCTCTTGGGAATTTAACCCATAGAAACAAGCATCAGTGTGTAAGGATATAGATATAATATTTCTACAGTGGTATTATTATTGTGGCAAAAAGAAAAGAAAACCAGTGTATGTCCTTCAATAGATACTGTTGTTGAATAACTTAAGGTATGTTTATACCATGGAATATTATGCATCCCCTCAAAAGAGTGAAGTGGAGCAATACCAGTTGACCTAGAAGGATTACCACCTGCTAGTGTTGAGAGAGAAAGCAAGATGTATAGAAAAGCATATAATATGGGCCCATTTTCTAAATCAGTGACCAAAAAACTTGTATATGTATTCATTTGCCTTTCTGTAATTTATCTATCTATCTATTCATTTGTATAAGGTTATATGAGTGAAAAACATGGATGAGTACATACTGGATGGTTAAGATGGGTTTTCTGGAAAGGTAGGGGGAATTGTGGTGGTGGTAAGTCGCAAAGCCAAACAAAAAGTGAAGAGACTAACATAGGAAACATGCAGTACGAAATGGTCATATTTATGCAAAATTATATGCATGTATATATGCAAAGGAATTTTTTAAATGATAAGAGATCATTAAAATAAAACACTTTCGTCTTCTACCAGAATCTCTGTGGTTAGAGATACGAGGATGCGAAAGTTATGGAAGAAGTCAGTTAATCATGGAAAAAAACTGAATTTGAGGGTTGGCTGAAGATCTATGTGCGTTTCCCATGTGAGATCAAGAAGTGCAAATTGCACTCAAGCATTTCAGGGTACTGGTGCCACCAAGTGGTGTCTGGAGCAATTGTTGGTGGCATTTTATTACCCCACCAGTGACAGAACTTCTTGGCTTACCTGTGCCATCCATGTCAGCAAGCAGAATGTGGAGGGCTTTAGTTCTCTCTAGGATGAAGCACACGCCTGTGATCACACGTGAACAGGAAGTATGAAAAATGGGTAGGGAGCAAAGAGCTTTTGCCCTGGAATCTGAGCTCCCCTTGGTTTCTCCTGCTGGCAGGTGCTCTAGCATGCCTGACCTTTACCTGCCAAGCACCTGGAGATGTGTCCAATAATTTTTAACTACTTGGGCTAGTTTTACAACTTGTATGATTTCTTTAACTGCCTGATCTCTTATATAGGTTTTCTCTTTTTATTGCCACCATCCTAGCTTGGTCTCTCATTATTTCTCACCTGGTGCCATAAGAAGATTCATGGGCTTTCGTAGCCTCAATCTGTCTCTGCTCCAATCCAGCCATAACCCACGTCTATATTAAGCTTCCTGAAGTTCTGGTCCTTTAACAACGCTTCTAAAAAGCTTTCAATTGTTTTTCCCTGCCCTCCAGTGAAGTCTGAACTCAGAGCACAGGCTTTTCACAAAATGACCACAATGTCTCAGTTTGCGTGGGGTAGTCCCAGTTTCCTTCTATTGTCTCAATGTATTTATCGTGACTTTATTTACTCTTAAAAGTGCCCTGGTTTAGATAATACATTATATGGATACCTGAGCTCTTACCCACTTGCTTCTTCTTCCATAATACATATAATAAGTAAGCTAACAAAAGACTGTATAGAGTTTGTGATGGATAGAGAAATTGGACCAAGGTAGAGATTCCTCTACTCACATCTATGTGTGTATGTCTGTCTTATTCTTTGAACATTCAAAAGCTAAATATAAATTATTTGGATTTACCTCTATTTAAAATTTATTTTCTTCTGTCTTTTCAATGATAAGTGGAGTTTTTGAATTCTAGTAAGAAAATCTACCTTTGTCTTTTTCTAAATGTTATTACTTTAAATTTTTATAGATACATAAAAGTTGTACGTATTTATACAGTACATGTGATATTTTGATACAAGTGTATAATGTGTATAATGTGTTATCTAGGTAATTGGGATATCTGTCACCTCAAACATTTATCATTACTTTTTGTTGGTAACATTCCAAATCTACTATTCTATTTATTTTGAAGCATACAATAAACTGTATTTGCCCTATCATGCTACTGAACACAAGATCTTATTCCTTCTATCTAACTGTATTTTTGTACCCATTAACTAACCTGTCTAGTTTGCCAGATCCCATCTTCTCACTTAGGTTTCTAAAATGTAACATGCTTCCTCAGGACCTCCTGACAATAAAATCTTTCTCTCCCTCATCTGCCTAATGAATTCTTATTATTTCAATGCTTGGCCTAACACCTCTTTGGTGAGGTCTTCCCTGGCCTCTCTCCATATACAGTTATAGGCCTTTCCATCACTAAACCTATTGCATGCTGTGCATAGCAATATTAAGAGACACCTTTTATTATGTGTCCAAAACCATTTAAGCATTTTACATACATTAACTATTAATAATTCGCTTCTTCCGACTGCCTTATAAGAGTAAGTATAGTTATTACCTTTCAATTTTATAGCTGATGAAACAGAAGCAGAAGAGTTTAGTAATGCTCTGAAGTCCAGCTAGTAAGTGGCACACCTAGAACCTGAACCTAGCCAATCACAGAGGTTCCTTACGTTACCCCTTTTATATTTGTTTACATGCTTGTCTTCACCTCTAGGCTGAGGGATTTTTGCTTTGTTCAACTTTGTAATTCCAGGACACAGCATGTGTCTGGTACGTAGGAGGACTCACTAAATGAGAGAATGAACCAAATTCCTCCTTGGCAATTGTACCTAATCGCTTAGTTTATGAATGTAATTACAGTTGACCCTTGAACAATGCAGGGATTATGGGCACCAACCCCACCTATAGTTGAAAATTCATGTATACCTTTCCTTTTGACTCCCCCAAAATGTAACTACTCATAGCCCAGCATTGACCAGAAGCCTTATTGATAACATAAATAGTCGATGAACATGTATTTTGTATGTTATATGTATTATATAATATATTTTTATAATAAAATAAACTAGAGAAAAAATGTTAAAAAAATAATAAGGAAGAGAAAATACATTTATAGTACTTTACTGTATTTATTGTACTGTAAGTTTATGTCACCTGTTTTGATATGAATTGTCTGTCTGAAATAGTGAGCAGCCTCAGCTGTGGACCTCAATCTATGGTACTTATCAAGCAATTGAACTTTCTCTTGTAATGTCATGGCTTTTCTCTGCTTCTTGGGAGCACTTCCAGTATCACTAGTGGCACTTCGTATGGGTCCCAGGGTATTTTTCTAGGTTTATAGTATTGCACTAAACACTATGAAAAATACACAAGAACTGCAAGAGATCACATTTTACCACAATATGTAATTTATTGGAGAAACAAACTGCTCAGTCAGAGATGATTAGCATTTTAGCAGATACTTACAACCCTTGAGCCCACTGCAATAGCAACAGGAGGTGGCTGTGAAATTATTACAGTAGAACAGTATGTTCTACAGTTAATTTTATGTAGTTATGATTTAATACTGCATCTTTAGATTTGTTTACATTTTTCTCAACTCTGAATGGCATCATGTAGAGTCTCCGTTTGTGTGTGTAAGTTTTGATAAATTTTAACTTTTTATAATAGATTTATGTATATTTTTTGGTAGTAAATGATAAAATAGACTAGCTCGTACATATATTTTATGCTTTCACAACATACCTAATTTTTTCTTAATTTTTTCAATATTTCTAGGCTACCTAGTTTGTCTGTGAGTTTTTTCAAATTGCCACAAATCTCCAAAACATTTCCTATATATTTATTTTTAAAAATATGCAAATAAGTGGACCTACATAGTTCAAACCGGAATTATTCAGGAGTCAACTGTACTTTATTCCTTCATTCTAAGAAGCACATTCTAAAAAATGTTTCTGAAATTAGAAAATATCTTACAAGTAAGGTAGCTCCCTCTCTCTCACCTCACTCTCCTGAAAAGTTGATAATTAAAGTGGTACATACCACAATCCATTGCTCATAGAATCAAGGAAATATTAGGATCATTTTTTTTAACCACCTATTGCCAAACCATGGCAATTTAGCTCCTTCTTGTTGGAGTCTTTCTCCTGAAACATAATCTCTACCCAACTCACTCTTACTGAACTGGGTTGCTCCTATTCCTATAAGTGGGCCTTGTGCATTTCCCCCCCAAAAAGTCAGGCTGTGACCATGGGTGGATAACTTTTGTTAGCCTGGTAAATTAATATGGCCTTGAAAGAGTCCTCGACAGTTTCTGATATCAGCGAAAGTGAGTTAGCGAGAGTGCTAAGTTGGGACAGGGACTGGGCATTGGTTGGTGAAGGTTCAGGCACATAGAAAAGGGACCATGCTTTGACTGCCCCCTCAACCTGACTCGAGTGTGATCCCAGAATGTTTCAGTCATTTTGCTTTCTTTCCTCTCTTTTTGTTGCGATTTACCCGCCCTTAAATATGAGCTATTTTGGGAAAATAGACATAGGAAGACCATTCTTCTCCCTCCTAGGTCCAGGACTGAATGATAGGATCAATGAGGTTTTCATCACCTGCCTGTCCCTTTCCTCTCGACCATGACCTACATTAGAATGACAACTGCACATTGTAGGCTCTGTTTTGAAATATCTCTTGGATTTGTTTTGATTTTTCCTGTCCCAGGAAAATAGCCTCTAAATTGCCGTGCTTGCTCTCTGCCTCCTGCTACTTTTTCTAGTCCAGTCTCTGGACCAGTTTTGACTAGTTACCATGGTCAAACCAGTCCAATCTACTCACTTGCGCACTCATTTAAAATAGCTCTGCTGCCTCTCATTACTTTCCAGATAACGTCCCTTGAGCACAGGCAGATATTCACAATCTGGTTTCTGTTTGAAGTTCAGGGAAAGATGTTATACTGAATTTCCTTAACGTTAGAATGTTATGGATATCATTACCCTATTGATTTAATGCAAGCTTCTCAGGGAGAAACAAAAAAAGGAAAAGGCTGGCCTTTTTGTTTTTGCTTTCGAAACAAGGATGTTCAAGTGCACTGTGGGTCCACTGTAGTTAGCATGTTGTTAGCAATTTTCCCATGTTGGATTCTTCGCAGTCAGCCAGAGGCCCCTTGTGAGTGAATGTCTAACCAGAGGGAGCTTCTCCAGAGACGACGTCTTCTCTTTCTCTCAGAAAGCTAAACATTTAATTGGTTTACCTCATATAAGTGTGGAAAAAGTAGGAATTGTTTTCCCCATGGGAGGGTGTAATTAGCTCTTTTATGTGTTGACAGGTCCAAATCATAATTCCTCCAGCCCAGGTGGTGGGGGGAAGAGGTGCAGGCAGGGTCTTGGATGTCTTATGTGGTGAAAGATAGGACTAGTCCTCTTGGAATTGGCCATGCAGGTCACCAGAAAGTGACCATCTGTGATCAGGGAGAGCTGGAATCCTGTGTTTCAGCTGCTACCACAGGGCAAGTTAGGATGCAGGGGTCCTTCAGCAGTGGAAGCTTAGGGGAGGTGGCTCCTGCGGTTT
>RJWJ010008636.1:0-52735 GCA_004363605.1 Indri indri
GATTGAGTCATTTCCCTAGAATTCATTACTGATCGTGGTTGTTTCTGTTTCTGTCAGGCGTTTAGATGCCAACCATATTACTTCAGTCCCGGAGGACAGTTTCGAAGGGCTCGTTCAGTTACGGCATCTGTGGCTGGATGACAACAGCTTGACAGAGGTGCCTGTGCGTCCCCTCAGCAATCTGCCACCTCTGCAGGCGCTGACCTTGGCTCTCAACAAAATCTCAAGCATCCCTGACTTTGCATTTACCAACCTTTCGAGCCTAGTAGTTCTGTAAGTATCCATCCTTTTCAATTCCCATATATTTGTATCAATGGTGGTGGGGGACAGGAACAGGTTTCTGGTGACAAATTACTATGCAAGTACCTCACTGATCATGCTCCTATATAGCTAGTGCTTGGAGAAGCTGCCTTTGTACAAGATTAAACAAAATAGAATTAAAAAAAAAATAATGTCTGATAATGATTGTTGAATCTCCCTAAAATAAATGGCCATTTGTAATTACAAGAAGAAATTGAGTCATTCAACAAACAGCTTTTACTTGTGTTCTGGCAAGTTACTTTCAATGTTAAAAGAAGTGAAATCGTTTTGAGATGCTCATAGAAATAAGTTCCAGGGATACTTCATGTTTTTCCAACTTTTTGATCCTTGTGTTTTTAAGTTTTTAAAACTTGGATATAATGAAGTGGCATTTCCTTTCGAATCTGTGACCAGGCTTACTGGTATAAGCTATGCACTTCCTCCGTGCCATTACTGCTGTCTCCCCATTGAGAGAGCTCGTCAGAGTTTTGCTTCATATAATTAAGAGCTAATCAGAACTTTTATTCTGACATAAGCAAATATTAAATGATCTTCAATGTGTGTGCCATTTTTCCATTAGAGATATTTTGTCTTTCTATTGGTATTCTATGTTCAGTCTGCAGTGCATAGCAAGAGGTAACTACCCAATGCATTTATTACCCGTAGTCAAGTGTTGACATGTTTAGCTGCACCATTCCTTCAAAACACCAATTTAGACATATAAAACACTTATAATAGTTGTTATTGGGAGATGTAAAAGTCATTTTGATGCTTTTTTTCCCCCATAGGCATCTTCATAACAACAAAATTAAAAGCCTGGGTCAACACTGTTTTGATGGACTAGATAACCTGGAGACTTTGTAAGTATATTCATATTTTGGCTAATCATATTGTGATACTGATAATGCAATTTTGTACTCTTTTGCAGAAGGAAAAAATATGGATCTTGAGTTCAGCTCATTATTAATTCACTTTAATATGTGACTAAACTCTTGCCATCAAATAACCCAGTTATGAGTACTAATCTAAGTTAATGGTTAACAATGGCACGTAAGTGCAAACTTCACGGTTTTCTTCCCCCCAAAATATGTGTTAAAAGCAGCTCAAGCTATGAAGATTTATATCTTTTAAAAAATGTTGGTTGTGTTAAATGTATGACAGTTTTGGAACTTGAAAACTTCTGAGATGAATTCTGGATAGTTTGTTTTTTCCATGATCTCAGTTGCCTTGCTAATTGTTAACACTGAGTTTGAATACTATGTCTGCTTTCACATACTAAAATATAACAAATTAAGGTTTTATATTTTGCTTATGGTACCTTTTTTGTTGTTTCCCCTAGCTAAAGTGCTCAGGAGGTCTGGCTGTTTCAGCTCTACACTGCACCATTATATAAGACATAGTGCAGCTGTGTGTAATCGAGAGTAGGATCTTTATTTTTGTTGTTTTAGTTTACATTAGTTGCCTTTATTCAAAGATACATAATGTTTGCTATTGTGATGTAAATGCAAATGATTCAGAGAATGCCCCAGTTAGATGTGGTGAGTAAAGTCTGATTGGAATGCTTAGGGTTTGTAGTATTTTGTTCAACTGAATTTTCTGGTTAACTGTCAGTTAATGAGAAGACTTAAAATCTTTTAGGACTCCATTAATTCACATTGCTGTCTAAACAATTAGAGGATAGTAAACATCAGTGGATATTTGAAAGTTGAAGATCTTGAGATCTTCAGGTCTCCTTTGCTAAGTGTGTAACTTCTAGTGTAACAAAAAAAAAAAAAAAGATCTCCTGATCCTAGGCCATGTATACTATTCCAGTGATATTAAAATTAAGCCTCTTCTTCCCAATTAAAGTTTTATTTGCCATTTTTTCTTCTATGTAAAAGAGGAATACAAAATAGATCTCAAAGGAGCTGCTAGGCTTTTAATTTTGGTTTACTCTCATTCTGAAATCAATCATGCTAATCATATGTCAACATGTTTGTTTATGTTAAAAACATTTCTTTATATTAAGAGAAATTAAAATTTAAACATTCTCAGAACTAAGACTTTTTTTAGTGCAGATTACTATGGCTTGTATCTCTTCTAATTAATATAATACTTTTAATAATTTGCAACCTGCATGAATCCATCCTGGTCCTTCTTGTTATTCTTATCTCAGGTCATGGTGCTGATGGCAGCGCTGAGGTCAGCTGCCCTCATACCAGAATTTCAGGAAGCCACTCTAAACTCCAAATAGAAACCTCAGTTTCACCCTATGTCACTTACAAATGGATATTCAGTATCCCGAGAGAATAGAAATACCATTCAGATGATTTGTTTATTTAATACATCAGTAATATGTGATTCTGAGAATTTTTTATACTGTAAATTTGTTAACCTAAAAACATCATAGAAAAATGACTTTTTTTCTACTTAATATTCTAAGAAAAGGTATAAATTCAATTATACTTCTGCAGAGTTTTGAATGACAATGCGGTTGGTAAAGAAAGATTACCCTCCAGAGGATGTGATTTTTTAAAATATATCTGTACCAAAATGCCTTCTGAATTGTGACCACTGTTCAGTATTTTTACATATTTTCTCCCATTTTTCTAGGGACTTGAATTATAATAACTTGGAAGAATTTCCTCAGGCTATTAAAGCCCTTCCTAGCTTAAAAGAGCTGTGAGTATTGCTCTGTTCTCTTTATGCCTTAATATCTCTGGCAATGAGATTTTAGAACATCTTTGTTCCATTACATATATCTATCTATAGCATACAAACACACATAATCATACAAATTAAATTGTGTTCACTGGCACAATTTCGAGCATAGATTACTGTATGGGTTAGATGCTAGTGAAACAATAAATGCATGATGTATGGTCTCTGCCTTTCCAGAGCTTGCAATCTTAGTCTCACTAGGGAGGCAGACCATGTAGGACAGCTGTTTCTAGGTAGAAGTCAGTGCTGAATGAATAGAATAAATAAATCATTCCAGAAAAAGATCCCATTGAAGCTTGGGGTCATTGGAAAAGGCATCACTAAAGGGAAGGAATTTGACCAGACTTGAAGACCGGAAAAATTTAAATAAATGAAAAGAACGAGGAAGCATTTTGGATGTTGGGTTTATCATGAACAGAGATGGTGAATGTCCATGGCTTAATAGGGATTATGTGTCATGAGTTGACAGTTATCATTTGAGGATGCATTGCTTAACGACCATGGGCTGCAGTGAGAGAGATTTTGAGGTTAGAACACCTTATGATTCCTAATGGTCTAAAGTTCTTTGATGGTGAAACAACAGATAAATGCATGCGAGGGAACTGATAGATACTAGGCTAAGCAGTAGGTTTAAAAAGAATTATGTATGGTCCTGAAAAAGATAATATGGACTTCAAATTCACATTCCCCACATTTTTGAAAATGTTCATGTAATTGTTATCAGTTGTATTTTATATAACACTGAACAGCAGTAGGTACTTGGAACTTATTTCACAAGAGCATAATGCATTTCAAAATACTTTTCTCCTATCTTTCTAGGGGATTTCATAGTAATTCTATTTCTGTTATCCCTGATGGAGCATTTGGTGGTAATCCACTCTTAAGAACTGTGTAAGTATTTTTGAAAGTTTCTTTTAATATATAATTATGTAAAGTTATGTCTATACAATGCCAAACATCTGGATAAAGAATGAAAATTCAGGCTTTTAGATATATGTACATTGTGAACAGAGTGCTTGTAAACATATGAAAACTTTTTATTTTTTATTTTTTTATTTTTACAGACATTTGTATGATAATCCTCTATCTTTTGTGGGGAACTCAGCATTTCACAATTTATCTGATCTGCATTCCTTGTAAGTATTATGTAAATTTAAAAACAAACCTGAATATTGGAAAATAAGAATTTATTATTGTAGCTCCAGAAAGTTTTATTTTTAGTTATAGTAGTACTATAATTTTAAACTGTTTAAAAGATAAAATGAAAATTTTATATATGAAAAAGTTTTAAATTACTTTTTCTCTCTCAATTTCTTAAAAGAGTCATTCGTGGTGCAAGCATGGTGCAGTGGTTCCCCAACCTTTCTGGAACTGTCCATCTGGAGAGTCTGTAAGTGTGGCCCTTTAGAGAGGGGTTGTGTACAAATAAAACATTGCTGGCCTGCTAGCAGGTGTTAGTGCTTTTTAGTGATGATGATGGGTTACTGCTGATGCCTCCAATCTCCCTTTGTGAATATCATGCATGGAGATGGATATATTGGGTTTTGGGTCAGTGAACTCAGGCAGAATACAGCCTAGTATGGAGATAAGATCTGAAAAGGTCACTGAAAATATAAGGCAGTAAAGAAGTGCCAAATTAAAAGCAGTGCTCTAGGAATTGAGAAGTGGGAGCAGTCAACATAGACAATCTGAGATGGCTTCATGGAGGAAGTAGACTGTTTAAAAACTGAATACTTAAGGTTTCCCAGGGTTGGGTCTTTTATTTACAAAGACAAGATTAGTAAAACTTGGAACACTGAAGATATATACTCAGGGATGGCATACAGATGATCGAGCATAGCTACAATTACATGTTTATAATGGAATGGGAACATGGTATGGGGAAATTAGAAAATTGTTTGTGACCAGATTTTAAAATGACAAACCTTGAACATCGAATGTTTGATTGTAGCAACGTTTCCCAGTGAGTGGTCTGTCAATGGGTTGCAGGTGCATCTAAGATCTCGATGACCTCAGCTCTACAGACAGCCAGGTAGGGCTGAGGCAGCTAGGGTCTCTAGCCACAAGAGCCTTATCATAGTAATTTATCATTTACCATGTAAATGTTATGATTGTTACATGTGCCAAGGTGTTAAAAAAAAAAAAAAAGAACATTGGAAGCTCTGAGATAAGGAATTTAAACTTGACCCTTAGGGCAGTTTGGAGGTGATGAGAATGTGCAGTTGGTGTGAAGAAGGGTAAGGAGGAGAAAGACGAGAAATAGGGAGAAAGGTGAGGAGGCCGTGGAAATAGTCTACCTGACCAAATGAACACGTTTAACCATGAGAGCTCCAGGTCTTCAATCGCAAACAAATAGCATGGTCTGTCTTTACCCCTGATCTATTTAATACATAGTAGCAGTGAAAATGGAGAGAAAGGGTTGATGCCAGAAACACTACAGAGGATGAAATAACAGGAATTGGTGATTGATTGCAGATGGGAGTGTGGAAAGGAACCGGAATAAGAGAATATTTCAGAGCTGAGCCAGATTGTCTGAAAGTACAGAAAGCAATGAGGTTTGAGGGCAGGATGCTAAGTTGATTTCAAATGTTGGGTGTGAGGTGATAAAACTTGCAGCTGATTATGGGCAGGCTGTGACTGTGGATTAGTGTTTTTCTCTTGGTCTGGGTGGGAAATCAAGCCCATGGTCTGGACAATACTAACGTCTCACATCACAAGCATTTTTGTATTACTGTGAAGGCAAAACCAGTATTGAGGGTTAATTTACCTTCCCACATGCCTAACATTAGGGAGGAGTAATTAGGCCATGGGACACATAGACTCTAGTCCATATGCAGTTATGTGAGCATTTGTTTTTCTGTGTGAGAATAACATTTTGTTTACTATCTCAACTTGAATTATTTCTTAGATGAACAATGTTTTTCCACAGGACCTTGACAGGTACAAAGATAAGCAGCATACCTAATAATTTGTGTCAAGAACAAAAGATGCTTAGGACTTTGTAAGTTGGCTTCTTCTTCCCTTCGCCTCATACCTTCCTTTTATGTACTTCAGACATGTTCAGTTTTATTTTTAAGGTGGTTTTGAGGGATAGTTATTTCTTATTTGCTCCCTTTATGTAAATGAGCAGGTGTTTTAATAAGTCCACAGGGTAGGTAATGTGCATTTGAATTGGGTTTTAGGGTTATGAATATATCAAACATCTTGCTTTATTTTGAACAAACTAAAACCAAGTTAGGTTTTTCCTTAATTTTTTCTTATGCCGACTCTTTGTCTTTATTCTAGTTTCCCAGGGGCATTATCTCTCCGTATTCCCTCTTTTCCTAAGCGGAGACTAAATCTATTTTGAATCAGGAATGAACTAAGCATGTAGCTTTCTAAACACTTTAAGCTGACTTAGAAATTAAAAGTAAATAAAGGATGTAAAAATGTTACCAGAATAAACAATTAAGTTACTAAGTTGTTAATAAGTATTCAGTGGAGGAAGATAGTAACAAAATAAATGGCTGATTGATTAAGTAAGTACAGTCATGCATCACTTAACGATGGGAATATGTTCTGAGAAATGTGTGCAGAGGTGATTTACTCCTTGTGCAAACATCACAGTGTACTTACACTAACAAAAACGGTATAGCCTACTACATACCTAAGCTATATGGTGTAGCCTCTTGCTCCTAGGTTACAAACCTGCACAACATGTTACTGTCCTGAATACTGTAGGCAATTGTAACACAATGGCAAGCACTTGTGTATCTAAACATAGCTAGACATGGAAAAGGTACAGTAAAAATACTGTAGTATAATCTTGTGGGATCACAGTTGTGTATGTGGTCTGTTGTTGACCGAAACACTGTTATATGGTGCATGACTAATTAAATGGTATAGTGGAATATCAAACTTAACCACGATGATCACCATTGAGGAAGCACTGCAGTGGGATTGAGAATTAACTAGTTCTGATATTCGATTTAATATACATGTTTTTAAAAATGTTGGTAAGCATACTATTCTTAGCTTTTTAAATGAAGAGCAACATAGCAATTATTTATGGCACAAACAACATTGGAAAAATATAAATTTTTTGAAAAAATCTGTAGGTTTACCACTTAAAAGAAATCTTATGTATTTTCCATATTATATTTTTATATATTTAATTTTATATGTTTGTGTTGTATAATTGTCTATACTCAACAGTATGTTCTTGAACTTTACCAGTATTAAGACTTTGGTATCACTGAGGTGCTCTAGAAGCTTACGAATCTTAGGAAGAAAATAGTTGCTTTTCTTGTTCAGCCGTATCTCTTTATGACAGATCTTAGCACTGCTTTCAATGCTTCTGAGTATAGCTCTTTTAATATAGTATTCTGATAACATAACATTAATTTGTCAATTTCCATTGTCTTAAGGGACTTGTCTTACAACAATATAAAAGACCTTCCAAGCTTTAATGGTTGTCATGCTCTGGAAGAAATGTAAGTTGGCCTTTGACTTACTTTTTTTGCTGCGGTATATTGTTAGTTTGTTGAGCATTTTCTATTTTGAATAAATTGCTTTAATATTAAAGAATTAGAAATTCATATAATCAGATGTTCCTATAAACAGTCAAATTGTACCAGACATGTCCCTGCAGCCAGTATGTATTAGGCACTTATCTATCAGGGATTCTGTGAGACCCTATGAGGGGAAAGTAGTGTATATTAAAAACAAAAACAAAAAACCTTGTTCTGTCTGTTGAGGGAAACCAGACATGGATACTAGTACTTACTGTTTACCTATGTAGGAGAGCCATGATAGAAGTTGGTTGGGAGATGGGTGTAGTGAGGTATTAATTCTCCCGTTTTTAATTCTCCCTTCTTCCTCTGACTTTATTTCTCTGTTTACTTATTATGGTTGTGTTGTCTTGGATCCTTTCTCACTGCATCATCTTCCTTCTCTCACACCTGAGTGGGGTTGATAAGGAATTTAGATAGCTTACTAATTAATTCCCAGTATAATATGGGATGGAATACAAGGTAGTCTAACCCTTTCATTTTGTAGGTGAGGAAAGGGCAGTTCTCTTTACGTTCAACAGGATCAATGTTATGTTATGTGTATGCATGGGTATTTAATCCTGGAAAAAGCCTAAGAAATGTTATTTTTCAAAATGGAAAATAATTTTTTTTTCTTTACGTCTATTTCTTTTTTCTTTCATTCTTTTTTTTCTTTTTTCTTTTTTATTTTTTTAGTTCTTTGCAACGTAATCAGATCTCCCAAATAAAGGAAGGTACTTTTCAAGGCCTGAGATCCCTAAGGATTCTGTAAGTTTGTCTGATTATTACAGATAAAATTTATGTCAAGCTGTAAATCAATATATCATTATGATTCCCATGTTAATAGATATACTTAAAGATATGATTTATGTCATGTAACTATTGTTGTTCAAACTTTACTATTTGGTACTTTATGAATAATCTACTCTTAGTATTTTTTTACCTTAACTAATTGGTGATAGTGTATGTTGGTAAGTGAAAAAAGTGTGATGTGTATATTACACCTGAGAGATACAGCTCGCTTGTTTTCAAATTACAATAGTGAAGTTTGCCAATTTATTCGGGCATGGGTAGGCAGATTACACCCTGTGGGCCAAATCCAACCTGCCTCTTATTTTTATAAATTAAGTTTTATTAGAACATAGCCAGGCCTTTTGTTGAAGTGTTGTCTGAAGCTGGTTATGCCTTACTATGGCAGAATTGAGTAGTTCCAGCAGAGACCATATGGCCCACAAAGGCAAAAATATTTACTGTCTGGTCTTCTACAGAAAAAGTTTGCTGACCCCTATGCTGGAGTATCTATCATGACGAATATCGCTCGTGGGCCACAGAAGCCCTCATTTAAAAAATTGTTTGTATTGGAATATGTATTTGTGCCAGGCACTGTACTAAGCACTTGGGAATAAAGAGGTGACTAAGGCAAACCTTGTCACTCACTGTCTTCCTAGAACTTTGGTACAAAATACACAATACACTAAATTAGTGATCATATTCTTAATATAGAAAAAGTTTGAAGAATTAACAGTGATGTGAAATTACATAGATTGAATATGGCTTTCGAGTATATCCCCTTTAAGAAATTACAACATGCATTCTACTGGAAAATATGTAAGGAGCAGTTGGGTTGCTGGATCTTTTTGGGTAGTGGACTAGCTTTCTGTGGGCCTGGGCGGTGGTACGTAAGGAGGCTGGCTCCTAGCTGCCATCACTTCTACAGCACCGATAAGCGACAACAATGAAAAGCTGGTCTTTTCATGATTTGAAACCAAGTGTGTTGAATTTTCCTCTTATCCAGGAGATGTGTCATGGGATGAATTTATCCAACTTTTAAATTTCCATTAAGACTCAATTTAAGTGTGGTTGAAGATTACTTCTCTGTTTTATCCTGTAATAACAAAATGTGTCAGGGTGTGTTCTTTTTGAATTTAGAGGTGGCTCTACTGTTGATATGATTTTTATTTCCTGCTTAGGAAAAGAATGATATCTGAAGCCCTCCTGGAATGCTCTTGTTTGCATATTGATTGTTTGTCTTCCCTCAGGGCCTTATCAAACTAACCTTTGAGAAGGCAAATAATATGAAGCCTGTTTTTATTTTCAGCTTTGTCAGGAGCTGGGTTTTTCCTCACCTAGTTAAGAACACCAAAGGTTGTAATCATTCATATTTTTGAATTGGCATCAGAATGATAAAGTGGAGAAAATTCACAACTGTTTCAAAACAGATACCAGGGAATATATTCCAAGAAATGGATTGTCGTGAAGGAGAGGCTTTCAACATAAATGTGAAAAATGTTGCTGGACAAGATTGAAGATCTTTGTTATCTTATCAAGGATATTGTGTTGCTACCTCAGATCCTAAAGTGTAGTTTAAGTAACTGACTGGCATTTTGAGTGTTTATTTGAAAAGATTAACATGTCACTCTTACAATTGCAGAGATCTGAGTAGAAACCTGATCCATGAAATTCACAGCAGAGCTTTTGCCAAGCTTGGGCCAATAACTAACCTGTAAGTAGACAATTTTATGCAGTAATATCATGAAAGTGGCAACTAGTGCTACAGAAATTTGTGTTTTAACATTGCAAAATCACAATATTTTTCTCTTTAATTGTTCCCTTGTATAAATGCTAAGTTGCCATTGATAGTAACGTCTTCTCAAATGGCAAGATACATGCTAGATCTATTGTTTCAGCGCACCTCAACTTCATCTTCAGGGTCTCATAGTTATGATGCTGATACATGTAGAGATGTTTTCATGTGATTTGTATCTTAGGTGTTAACTTAAAGTCTCATTCACATTTTAGAGATGTAAGTTTCAACGAATTAACTTCGTTTCCTACGGAAGGCCTGAATGGGCTAAATCAATTGAAACTTGTAGGCAACTTCAAGCTGAAAGAAGCCTTAGCAGCAAAAGACTTTGTTAATCTCAGGTGTGTTTTTGCTTATTTTTCTTTTTTGTTGAAGTTATGGTAGGCTGCAAAATTATAGAGTGTCCTGGTTTTTGCTGTGGTTCCCAGATTTTCTGGTAGGCTATAATTTAAGAGTATTTTCCACCTCATTCTTTGCAAATTTAGTAAAAATAGAACATGAACATTATTCCATAGTTTTTGAGAACAAAGACTGGAACCCTTGATGTTTTCAAAGAGATAATAGAACTATTTATTAGAATGGTTTTTAATACAGGGGACTTGTCAGTAACAACAATATGGCGGAAACCACATAAGTACGAACCTATAGAAAATTGATACAATGCTATAATACTTCATGAAGACCTTAGAGTAATGGGGGGGCTCATTAAATATAGTAGAGAGCTTGAAAATATTGTTGGAGAAAACAATAAATATTTTCGTTACATTTATTTGAAAAAAGTAAATTCATTTCATGGTGTATGTAAAGTCACAAATAACCTGGGTCATTAATTTTAAATTAAACTATCAGTTTGTATGATAAATTGGGCACAGTTAATACATTTATTAAAGTAGTCATAAGATTTTACTTTAAATCATAGCATTGCTTATTAAATTTTAAATACGGTTTGATTTACATCCAACTTTTAAGCAATATCTTATAGAAAGGGAGAAACTCATAATGTCATCTGATACCAGAGCTCTTTTCACAGATGAGGAAACTGAGGCCCACAGAGGATGAATGACCAGCCTAAACCATGTGACAGTCAGGTCTTTCTGACCTCTAGGCTATGGTTTTCTAAGATTAAAACACTTTTTACAAAAACAAATCATATCTGTGAAATTGCTATTCAGTGTAGATTTTACAACTTTTTTCCAGGTCTTTATCAGTACCATATGCTTATCAGTGCTGTGCATTTTGGGGTTGTGAATCATATGCAAATTTAAACACAGAAGATAACAGCCTCCAAGAGCACAGTGTAGCAAAGGAAAAAGGCAAGTGCATGAACTTTTAAAAATAAAACATTCAATAGAAAATTGCAGGAAAGTATGGTTCTTTTGAATTTTTAATTACGCGTACTTTATGTTATATATGCAGGTACTGCTGGTGCAGCAAATGTCACAAGCAATGCTGAAAATGAAGAACATAGTCAAATAATTATCCACTGTACACCCTCAACAGGTATGCCCAACCTATTTTGCCTCAGTTTCTCGCTCTGAACAAACATTAGGCAAACACATCTAAAATTTCTGGGGAGAGATGTGATTTTTATAGCAGAGGCAATACTAGATGATCTCATAAGGCCTTCTGATTCAAAGTGTGGTCTGTGTACCAGCAGCTTAGGCCTCTCTTGCAGAATCTCAGGCCCAGACCCACTGAATCAGAATCTGCATGTTAGCAAGCTCCCCAGGAGAGGGTTATGCACATTAGAGCTTGAGAGTCACTTTCTTAATGCTCCTTTAACTCTAGGACTAAGTTCTATATAAGTTTTTGGTCTACAAGGAGTTTTAGTCGGTTTGTGTGTGTGTGTGTTTTAATGTAACCTTGCCTTTCCTTTTTTTTTTTCCTCCTGATTTGCTTCATTTAATTTAGCAGTCTCGGGAAAGCTACTAAACCGACACCACATATTTGGTGGTGATTGTAATTGTCATATTCTGTCTAATCTACCAGAGAAGATGGAATTATAATTTTACTGTAAAAGAAAGGGTTAAATATTTGAGTTAAATTGTGTGCTACAAAGTAGATTCCTTTGTTAGTATATATCACAGAATGGTCTGGACATTAATTTTATAACACAGAATCATAAGTATTATAGATTCACTAATGATAACTGCTGGATTGTGAGCTTCTTAAGGGGCTGTGTGTATACGTTCTTTGAATAGTTAACACACAGTTTGTTGTATGGAGAATAAGCTTTAACGGACCAGGTAAGCGAATGGGGTTGGCAAGAATCATTTAAGTTTATGCAATTTATTTTATTATGTGCTAGTCTCTGTATTGATGTTTGGAGGTTGGAAGGCAGCTCAGTCACTTGTCCTGCTGGAGTTCATGTGTTTGAGAATGTCCCTAAAGAACTGATGATCCATTGAGAAGGGAACAGCTTTATTAGAGGAGAGGCTAGACTTGAACATGGAGCAATTCCAATTCTTCCACACTGAATCTAAACCTTGGGGTTGGTGAGGAGGAAAGTCGGTCTAAGCGGATCTGCTTAGGCTGCAGTGGGGATGAGCTGCAGGCCTGCCTCCCCCTGTGCAGCTGCAGTGGCACGCAGAAGCTCAAGGGCTTACTACAGAAACAGGAAGTGGAGGAGAGCTGGGATCCTTCTTCAGAACCAGAGGAGGCAGCAGGCTTCCAAAGACAGAGACTGGGGTGGAGGCTACTCCCCAGGCTTTTTTGAGAACGTAACCCCACTTACCTATAAAACAATTCTCAAAAGGGGAGGTATCCTGTTCTCCAAGGTCAGATGAGCTACCCCTCCTTCCATGAAGAAGGATGAGTTCAGATAACAGATAAAGGTGATGAAAAGCTTTCTTTTGACACTTCCTGAGGAGGGAGTAAAACAAATTTAAATTTCTTTTAAACGTGTTTTGTGTTTATTTGGAAGTCAGATAGTTGGTGCAGAACTGGCTTTTTAAGTCTGTGAATATCTCAACAATTAAAATTTTTCATTGGATATATCAATTTCATGACAGTTCACAATGATAAAACATGTATTTTAGGCAATTGTAATACATAGTTTCCCTGTGCCTCATTGTCAAAATTTTGTTTTTCTTTCCTAATTTTTAAATAAAACAGTTGTGTGACATAACTAGCATGTCAAAGTCAGTTACTAGAATGTACAATTCAGCCACTGAATGAGTTCTTGGAATCATAGTTTGTGTTATATAGGATTTTATTATACATAGCTTTGAATGAATAGTTAACATCACTGTGGTTTAGTTCTAGCTATACTTTCTTACTGAATCACCTTTGTCTGATCAATCATATTCTTTGAAATATCAGTTTCTCTTCGTGAAAAATGGGGATACTTCTATCTAAGAAAATGTGTAAAAACATGAAAAAAAGGTATACATACATATATATAAAGTATATTGAGACTAGGAAGGAAGAAGAAAAGGGAGCTAATATTTACTGAAGTCCAACTATATACCCAGCAACCTGCTTAAGTACCTTATGTATGTAATTTTATTTAAGCTGCACAACTCTGTGAAATAGGCATTATTATCCACAAGTGAGAAAATGAAATTTATAGAAATTTAAGTGCTTTCTCAAGGTTAGAGTAGCAAGTAGCAAGTTATAAACCATCTGATTCCAGACTCTCAGTATATCAAATACCTTTTATGTGCCAGACATTGTGCTGTGCATATTAACTTAGATGTAAGAAAAATTCAAATTTTTCTTCTAAATATCGCTCTGTGGCCTTATCAAATATTTAATAAGATAAAGTTAGTTTACTTTTAAAATTGCCTAGTCTATGAACAAAATATCTTAGAAGTAGTGATCTTTTCAATTTGGTTCAATTCAGGTAGATAGTAGGTTTAATTTTAACTAGCAATTTCTCTATCAAGACAGTATCATATGAAATATGGCCTTTTCTAAACTGTCTTTTATTTCTCTCTCTCTTTTCATTTCAGGTGCTTTTAAGCCCTGTGAATATTTGCTGGGAAGCTGGATGATTCGTCTTACTGTGTGGTTCATTTTCTTGGTTGCATTGTTTTTCAACCTACTTGTCATTTTAACAACATTTGCATCTTATACTTCACTGCCTTCCTCCAAATTGTTAATAGGCTTGATTTCTGTGTCTAACTTATTCATGGGAATCTATACTGGCATCTTAACTTTTCTTGATGCTGTGTCCTGGGGCAGATTTGCTGAATTTGGCATTTGGTGGGAGACTGGCAATGGCTGCAAAGCAGCTGGGTTTCTTGCAGTTTTCTCCTCAGAAAGTGCCATATTTTTATTAATGCTAGCAACTGTCGAAAGAAGCTTATCTGCAAAAGATATAATGAAAAATGGGAAAAGCAAACATCTCAAACAGTTCCGAGTTGCTGTCCTTTTTGCTTTCCTGTGTGCCACAGTAGCAGGCTGTTTTCCCCTTTTCCATAGAGGGGAATATTCTGCATCACCCCTGTGCTTGCCATTTCCTACTGGAGAAGCACCATCGTTAGGATTTACTGTAACCTTAGTGCTGTTAAATTCACTCGCATTTTTATTAATGGCCATTATCTACACTAAACTGTACTGCAACTTGGAAAAAGAGGACCTCTCAGAAAACTCACAATCTAGCATGATTAAGCATGTTGCTTGGCTAATCTTCACCAATTGCATCTTTTTCTGCCCTGTTGCATTCTTCTCGTTTGCACCATTGATCACTGCAATCTCTATCAGCCCTGAAATAATGAAGTCTGTTACTCTGATATTTTTTCCATTGCCTGCTTGCCTGAATCCAGTCCTGTATGTTTTCTTCAACCCAAAGTTTAAAGAAGACTGGAAGTTACTGAAGCGACGTGTTACCAGGAAAAATGGGTCAGTTTCAGTTTCCATCAGTAGCCAAGGTGGTTGTGTGGAACAGGATTTCTACTACGACTGTGGCATGTACTCACACTTGCAGGGTAACCTGACTGTGTGCGACTGCTGCGAATCATTTCTTTTGACAAAGCCAGTATCGTGCAAACACTTAATAAAGTCACACAGCTGTCCTGCACTGGCAGTGACTTCTTGCCAAAGACCGGAGGGCTATTGGTCTGACTGCGGCACACAGTCAGCCCATTCTGATTATGCAGATGAAGAAGACTCCTTTGTCTCAGACAGTTCTGACCAGGTGCAGGCCTGTGGACGAGCCTGCTTCTACCAGAGTCGAGGATTCCCTTTGGTGCGCTATGCTTACAATCTACCAAGAGTTAAAGACTGAACTACTGTGTTTGTAACCATTTCCCCCATCAACCAAAAATCACAATGTTTATAGA
Source organism: Indri indri (assembly GCA_004363605.1). Taxonomy (NCBI): domain Eukaryota; kingdom Metazoa; phylum Chordata; class Mammalia; order Primates; family Indriidae; genus Indri; species Indri indri. Next base: position 15,399 of record RJWJ010008636.1, read on the forward strand.
ATGAACCCTATTCTGATCCTTCATCTGGGAAGCACTTCTGTAATCACTGCCTGGTGTCACTTAGAAGAAGGGGAAGGTGGCAGTTTATTTCTCAAACCAGACATTTTCAAAGAACAGGTGCCTAAATTAGAAATTGGTGAAAAGCAACATGTGGTCTGTTTAAAACAAATTTATAAGTTGAAAAGGATTTTAGGTATATTATAGCAATACGATGTTAGGTTTTTCTGACCCATAAGAAGCAAATTTATACCTATTTTTGAATTAAGCACAAGACAAAGAACAGCTGTTAATATTTTTTAAAAATTATTTTACAATGTAATTTTCTATAACTGAAGAAAAATTCTTGCTGATTTTACCTAATGTTTCATCATTAATCTCAGGACAAGTTACTGCAGGGCCAAAAAAGGGATTGTCTCCCAGCTAGAACTGTGAGAGTATACATATGCATGACCTTATTGTGTTTTCTATTTCCATCTTTGACATAAGAGCATCATAAATTTTGTTTAAGTGATTTAAAAATTGAAAACCTGAAGATGTTTTTAAAACAATATTAACAGCTGTTAGATTTTTAAAACATAGCTGAACATTTGTTTTCAGTCATTATACATTGCTTTGGTGCAGTCACAGTAATTTTTTCCTCAGTATTTTTTCGATCACACTACTAGGAAAAATTAAAGGGCTAATTTCTGTGTGAGTTTAGTAGATATGGCTAAACTACTAACTATAATAATATGGGGTTTTAATAGTATCTGACGGATCTGATGGCTTCGTGTAATGTTCCCATTAATAAACACTTCCTAATGTCATCGGCTCTACTGATATTTTCCAATTTTGTTAGTATGTCATCTATTTATAGTTCGGATTATATAGAAAGTAAACTATGAACAATAATTGCATTTAATTGGAAGAAACTGGGCATAATTATGACACAAAGCACATGTTAATACATTGATTTCTTAGTGAGCTGGATCCTCCTGACTCTGCTATTATAAGGAAACTTCCATATGTTTTCCCGTACTATGATTAAAAAAAGAGCCTTATTCAATAGCTCAGATGCTGAGCTCTGGTTAGATAAGATAAACATGTTATTAAGAGGAAAAAAAAAAGGAATAAAGCTTAGTCCTATGACTTTAGAAGTTGAAAATTTTACTTGATTCTTATCTACGGACTTTTGACATATTACTATGTGGAATTTTAAAGTTACATTTGTTCAGTATGTTTTTTGAACAATGTGCTAAATCAATAGCAAACCCACTGCCATATTAGTTATTCTGGAGATACTAAAAAACATTAAGCTAGATTGCAGTTTAATAATTAAACTGTACATACTGTGCATATAATGAATTTTTATCTTATGTAAATTATTTTAGAACTCAAGTTGGGAAATGTGGCTTCTGTTCATTTCGTTTAATTAAAGCTACCTCCTAAACTATAGTGGCTGCCAGTAGCAGAATGTTAAATTGTGGTTTATATACTTTTTTGCATTGTATATAGTCTTGGTTGTACATTGTCAGTGTAATAAAAACAGAATCTTTGTATATCAAAATCACGTAGTTTGTATAAAATGTGGGAAGGATTTATTTACAGTGTGTTGTAATTTTGTAAGGCCAACTATTTACAAGTTTTAAAAATTGCTGTTTGTATATTTACATATCTGATAAATATGAAATCATAACTTGGTAAGAGACTCCTAATTAAAAGGTTTTTTCCCCCCAATTCAAGTTATTGAAAATTTTTTCTTTTATTCATTTAAAAAATAGAATAGCCAGATATATGAAATATGTTAAACTGTGCTATATATGGTATGAAATACAATTTGTACTCAGTGTTTTGAATTATTAAAGTTTCTAGAAAACAATCTATTTTGCCTTAATTTATAATTAGGTATATTAATGAATTTACTTAGTGTTAAAGTAAGCAAATCAAATATTTTTTAAGTGGAGAGCAGTAGAAGAAATGTTGGAAGTAACCATTAGAAAATACTATTTTGGGCTGGGCGCAGTGGCTTACACCTGTAATCCTAGCACTCTGGGAGGCCGAGGTGGGAGGATTGCTTGCAGTCAGGAGTTTGAGACCAGCCTGAGCAAGAGTGGGACCCCATCTCTACCAACAATAGAAAAAATTAGTCGGTCATCGTGGCGCATGCCTGTAGACCCAGCTACTCGGGAGGCTAAGGCAAGAGGATCATTTGAGTCCAGGCATTTGAGGTTGCTGTGAGCTAGGCTGATGCCATGGCACTCTAGCCTGGGTGACAGAGTGAGACTCTCTTCTCAAAAAAAACAGAGCAAATACTATTTTGATACTTAAGTATAAATATTTAAGAACTCTGCTGAAATTTAGAAGTAAGGTTTTATCCTAAGTCTGAACCATACTCATGGAAAACAAATCATAAAATTTAAGAGAATACCATCAATTAAATCTTTATTTAAAAGCAAATGATTAAAAAACCTGTATGATGTTAAATATAGTCAATTGCCCAGTTGCTTAGAAATACCTCCATCTTTATAATAATAAAATCCTCATAGATGAGGAAACAAAGGGCTTAATGAAACCCTGAGTCACAGCAAATTAGACCCAAACCAAAACCCAACTCCTCTTAATTTTGGACAGAGTTTTTTGGGTGTGTTTGTTTTAAACTTTATGTATGTATGAAATTTCCATAACAAAAAGAGTAGTATAAATATCCCACCTCCCCACCCTTCACCCCATACCCATCACTGCTTTGACCATTATCCACAGCACATGGTGAATCTTGTTTCATTTTCACCCCATTCACTAACCCCCTCCAGTTCCTCTGTCCCTTGGATTATTTTGAAACAAACCTAAGACATCATGTTGTTTCATCTGTAAATAATTCAAGTCTAGGGATAAATTTTTAAAGTTGCATAATGTATTGCAACAGGGCTAAATGGTAATGGCATTATTTTTGTAACAGTTGTAGATTTTTAAGCTAAAGTAACTCTTCACTTATTCCAAGTTTACAAAGCCAGCAAAAAATAATTATCTCAAATATACCATGAAAGCGAAAATAGTAAGAAAATGTTACTGAGCCAATACTCTAAAACTTAGGGGGAGAGACCTTCTCTGGAGTTTATGTGTACATTTATATTAATATATAATTCTACCTACCTTGATTATGGCTTCTCAGCCCCCGTAATGAAAAGGCACTATTAAGAAATGAGACCACAGGACTTGATTATGTTCAAACACCAGCACAAGTGCCATATAACTTTTTGTCTCCTAGCCTTTGAGGGGGTCCAGTATTGCTAGAGCATAATTCAATAGTTTGGTCATAATGATGACCCTGAAGCATCAAGGAAAGGACATGCTTTGTTTAGTAAAACTTTTTTTTTTTTTGGAGACAGGAGTCATGCCCTGTTGCCCCATGTAGAGTGCAGTGGCATCATTGTAGGTCACTGCAACCTCAAACTCCTAGGCTCAAGTGATCCTCCTGCTTCAGCCTCCCCAGTAGCTGGGACTACAGGCGTGAGCCACCTCGCCCCAGCTAATTTTTCCACTTTTAGTAGAGACCGGTCTCACTCTTGCTCAGGCTGGTCTCAAACTCCTGAGCTCAAGCAATCCTTCTCCCTCAGCCTACCAGAGGGTTAGGATTCCAGGCGTGAGCCATCCTGCCCAGCTGTTTAGTAAAACATCTTGAGGCAGAGAAGCATATGACATTTTAGATTCCCTTACCAAGAGGTTAAAATGGAAAAGTTTTGGAATTTACACAAAGTTTACCATTGTATCTGTCAGGTCCTGAGCTTTGAGGATTAATAAGATAATAAGACCTTGTTAGATAGGTTTTCTTATTTTATAGAGGAGTAAATTAGGATTGGAAAATTGGGATTAGGAAAACCGTTGATTCAAATCCACGCTCCTTTCATACTAAAACTTTTGTGTTTTCCGCTACATTTCAGTTATATCAGGTTATGTCAGTTGCAAACTTACCTCTTTATGAAGCCTGAAGTCAGCTCAGGGCCTTTTGATGTTGTTATTGACACTAGTGATGTTCTGATAAAAGGTTTTAACTAGATATGCCAATATTGAATAATTGGGATAGAGAATGAAAACTCCATTAAGTTAATTTTATTCCATGATCAACATTATCACTCAGTCGGGGATTGCTCCAGTTTTCTTCCATTTTCATTTTGTTTTTACTGAAATTTTAAACAAAATATTCCATTTAAATAGTTTTAACCATGTCATGTTTTATTATAGCTTCTGTCTTCCGAATTGTCTTAGGTTGCTATTATTTCTACCATATCCAATTCTCCTGTGTCAAATTTTGCAGATCTAAATTTCATCAAAGATTTTTGTCAGTAACAAATTTTGTGTGTTGTTTTAGCCATTGTCAGTTTTCACTTCGTGATAGTTCTACCAGCAATATATTTAATACGTTAAGGTTAATACATTATAACCTCAACAGAAGACATATTTATTTACAAGTGTAGACGGTTTTGTCAGCATGAATAAAACATCCAGCTTTGTTGTGTATCACCTCTCCCTTGCAACTTCTATCATCAATCCCTAAGAGAAAAGCGCCCCTAAGGTCGCACACAATTTTTTCTTTCCTCATAAAATGCAAATCACAGCATATTATAGTGGGATGATTCTTCACCATAAAAGGATGACGAACTTAAGGTAAGGGCAGGGCTTTCATCGATCCCCGGTACTTTGTGCAGGCCCTAGCATACACTAGCAGCTTCAAAGAGGCCAAAAATCACATGTATAGATAAACTAGTTCCTTTAAGATGCCGCGCAAACAAAATGCTACCAAAACACTGAAAGACTGTCCCAAAAGTGCACTCTTGGATACACGTGTATAAAGTTCGCCCCCCTTTGCTCATAAAATATCAACTTGTGCTGAAGGGAATCACGAGTGATGCTTATAATCCCGACCTTTTCATTACATGGGGGGTAGTTTCGGCTTCTGTCTCTTACCCTTTCTAGAAGCATCTGCTTTGTTTAGTGATAGGTAACACTTCATGTACCAAATGATCTGCGACACCACAGCAAACAAGGGACAGGGGCTTAAAGTTAGCAGGGAGCCAGGACCTCGCCCGTGGCAAAGGGAGGCGCGCAATCAAAGAAGCTCACAGGCACCAGTCACCTTCCTGCTAGAGAGGAGGGCCGGCCAAGGCAGGCCTGGACTGAGGAAGCCACGCAGCGCAGGCCCGGACAAAGCCCTCGCGGCGTCCACGCGTCGCCACGGCAACGCGGAGTCTGGGCCAGCCCGGATTGGCCAAGCTCGGCGCGCGCGGGGTCTGCTGGGAGAGCGCGTCCCCGCCGCGGCTCCGCCAGTTTGAACTTGGCGGGCCAGATGTGGGCGGCCGGGCAGTGGGGGGCTGCTTCTCCCTCTCCCTACCCCCGGTTCTCTGTCGACTGCAGACCCAGGTCTCGGCCCTCTTCGGGCTCCTTCTCCGTGCTCATGACGGCCTCCCGGGGGCAAGGGCAGGAGGTGGTGTGCTCACCGCCGTCGCCGTCGCCGCCGCCGCTCAGCTGCAGCAATTCCACCATGTCATTGTTGTCTCCCCTCGGCCACCAGAGCTTCCCGTTTGACGAGGACGACGGTGGCGCGGAGGATGGGGAAGACGTGGACGAAGATGCCTGTGACTCAGAGGTCAAGGTGGCAAGCCTGAGAAGAATGGAGTTACAGGGGTGCGCCAGGTAAATCGAGGCCGCCGGGCCGATACAGCCCTTTTAAACATTTCTTAGACCCTTCTAAGCACCTTCTTTTGCCCGCCAAACACTCTCCTGCCTTCCGTCTCAAAGGCTGCGCAGGCACCTGCATTCCAAGGCGCCTTTTTCGCACATAAAGAGTCTGGACAAATTCTTACAAATGACAGCAGTTTTTCTATGACTCTTAATCTTTCTCTTGAGATGTGACGGTTGCTACAATCTCACTTCACAGGAAAACTCACATGGTCCCAAATACACAAAACTTTGCTATTTCAGGAGTTCTATGAATCCTCAAAAGCCAGATTGTGGACTCCAGAACTCTCGTCCAAAACGTTAACACCAAACTGTGGTTTACTGCACCTTAGTAGTATCTGTAGTTATTTTGAAAAAAATCAACTGATTGTTAATGAAGTAGATTGTAGTAAGCAGGTCACTTTATATCATAAAGAGCTGAAGCACAGAGGTTAGCAACGTTAACCGTAGCATTCAATGACAAGGTTGGGTATGATCAGAGAGCGAACTTAGAGTGGAATAGATGTCATTAAAACCATCTTAATATGTTTATTTCTACCATTATTCACTTAGCAAACATTTATTTTGTGCCACATATTAGTCTCAGTACTAGGGACCAATAACAAGATAGATACGGTCTCTACTCTCGTGGAATGAAAGCCTAGATCAATTTACTTATTTTACAGATAACAAAATCATGGCTCAGAATACAAATAAAAAGTCTGACTCAAAGGCGTGTATCTAGTTATTAGCAGACCTGGGCCTAGTACAGAGATGTATGCATCAGGTTCTACATGCCTAGTACTGGGTATATAGAAATAGGAGCAAACGGCCTATCCCTGCAGACCTCTTGAGATAGGCCTAGTAATGCAGGTCCATTCTGGGATAGACTTATACATTTTCTTCAGAAAGCATTTGTAAGTTTCTCATTGCCAAGCTGTGTGAGGGATAGTGCTAAGAAATACAAGCCAGAGAGCCCATATTTTATGTGTGAGTAGCAAAACAGCCCCCTTCAGTTTAAGGCACTCATATCCAGAGTGAGTGAATGGAATATAGAACTATATGAAGTGACCCATATACATGGTTACAAGAGTGAGTCTATTAAGTATGAGAAGTAAAAGTAAGTACATTGGTGAGAATGAAGATCAGAAAGAGTAAACCAAGCAAGTCACTTGTCCAGACTGGTTGTAGTGACAAAAACAGGCCTTCTCTGATCACCCTGATAGTAGAATTTAATGGTAGAGTTAGGGTTTCAGTAGTCCATTTTCATCTGGGTCTTTGTTGGGATTCTTCAGGACTGAGTTGGTCTGAAAGGTATTTAAAATAAATTTCAAGGCTTTGGGAAATATCTTCTGAGCATAATCAACAAGACTAAGCAACGCGTGGCCGGGCGCGGTGGCTCACGCCTGTAATCCTAGCACTCTGGGAGGCTGAGACGGGAGGATTGCTTGAGCTCAGGAGTTCGAGACCAGCCTGAGCAAGAGTGAGACCCCGTCTCTACTATAAATAGAAACAAATTAGCCAAACAACTAAAAGTAGGAAAAATTAGCCGGGCATGGTGGCGCGTGCCTGTAGTCCCAGCTACTCAGGAGGCTGAGGCAGGAGGATGGCTTGAGCCCAGGAGTGAGAGGTTGCTGTGAGCTAGGCTGACGCCATGGCACTCCAGCCCGGGCAACAGAGTGAGACTCTGTCTCAAAAAAAAAAAACAACAAAAAACGACTAAGCAATGCGGATGCAGGTTAGCAGCCTGAGGAATACATAAATGGCCATCAAAACTACAGCTCAGCTGCTGAGGCCTGGCATTAGCTTCCAAGAGCCAAAGCCCTGACCAAATGGAGCCTGCCAGGGGAGGAGCCAGACATCTGTGTCTCACTTATCCAAAGCCTGAAGGAGCTGATAACACCTAAGGCTGCCTTCATTACCACATTTCAGTCCCTATGAATCAAAGGAATAGCTAAGATATGGGTTTGGAAAGAGAAAGTAGGAGTTGACAGGCCTTGTGTGTGGCAAGTATCAGATGCTTATTAGGTACTCAATAAATGTGTGCTGAGTGAATGCCTATTTCCCCCTTCCTAGAGAACAGATAGAGTGATTATTTTCAAACTTCAAAAAACTTAGCACTCCCTGTCAGGAAAAATAAATTTTGAGAAAATTTCCTCATTCCCCTTCCCTATTTTTGACTGTTAGTTGGTGTCCTAGACAGCTTAGGGGTAGTGGGATGAGGAGAGCAGGCAGCCTGAGTCATATAGCCCAGGCCTTGTTCTGGGCCGCGAGTAACCTCCGTGGAGCTAGAGCTGCATGGGATTGTCTCCATCCTTCACCTGCCTCAGATGGAGACTGTGGTAGGAGTAACCAGACTGGAGAGTCATATATACCCTAAAGATTGGCAAAAGGAAGTCAACCTAAATGCTAAAGAAGAGAAGAGCTATATTTTTTTTAGTGGGTTTTTATTTCAGAAAAATTTCAAATTTGCGGAAAGAGAAGTTGAAAGGAGAGTATGAAGAACAACTGTTCACCCTTCACCCACAGTCCCTAATTACTAACACATTTACTTCATCGTTCTGTGTATACACATTTGTTCCTAAACTATTTAAAGGAGGGAAAGGGAAATGTCTGCTTCAGGATCTCATTAAGATTATGTGTTGTAATTAGTAATTAGTTGTCCAGATAAGATTTTTAGGAATAAAAAATTGTTGGCATCAAGGAAAATGGATTGAGGGTGGGTTATCCCAATGGGTTTTTAAATAATGCAGTTTTAGAAGATGAAGGAATTCAAAGGCAGTTTGATGGATAAACTAATTCAGATATTGGAATTCCTTTTCATGATCTTTCATAGGTATACTTATATATAATTTATATATATTTGTAAAATCACAATATCGTAAGTACATTATTAAGTTTTGCTTTCACTGTACAGTGAAGTGATTTTGACTGGTAAGCAAAAGAGTTTCGTGTACAAGTGCTATAGTAGCCTCTATTTTGTAGCATTGATGTTGAATCAGAAGATACCCAAGAAGAACAGAAACAGGTGCACCTACCAGAAAGCAGCCTGACTCCATGGGAGGTGTGGTTTGTTGGCAAAGAAAAAGAAGAACGTGACCGGCTGCAACAGAAAGCTCTAGAGGTAAAACTACACAGTGTTCTTTTTATTTAATCCATGAGCTCACAAAGTAGAGCTGCTACTAAAATGTTAGTGTTATTATCCCTGAAAACAGTTTTTTGCATTTGTTTGTGTTGATTTACTATATCAAATTTAATAACTTTTATTCATAGAAATAATTTATGTTCACTATAAGAGCGTGCGGAAAATACAGCTAAGCATAATTAAGAAAATTAAAATTTCTAATTTTACCATCAGAAGATAACCAATGTTAATATTATGGCATATAGCTTTTCAGATTTTCTTCTATGTAGTTATTTAAAAATGAAAATGTACAAATGTATATATACAAACACATACAATGGAGCTGCACCATATATACATGTAATTAAGGTAAATTCAACCATACGCACATACACAGTAAAATTTTTAATTTTTTAACAAAAATTAAAGTAGAGCAGGAGTCTACCGCCATATATCACTCAAAGAGAATGTTCCCTAGAGTGAGTGTGTGCTGACAATGGGAATCTGCTGATCTTTCAGGTCAATTTCTCTGTGCCTCCCTTTCTTACGTATGGACATTTCCATGTGTGTGATTCTCTTTTTGAACTTTTGCTGTACAAACTCAAAGGACAAATAGTTTTAGATGTATTTTCAAATGAATCCTTCATTCTTTGAACTCTTCCTATTTGCTATTCAGAACCTAGCAACCAAATAGATTTAGATAATTTAGTACCCCTCAGACTCATTCTCTGAATTCTTTTTTTTTAATTTCAGAATATTGTGGGGGTACAAACATTTTGATTACATATGATGCCTTAGCCTCTCCCAAGCCAGGGCTACGAGCTTACCCTTCCCCCATATAGCATGCTCTGCATCCATTAGTTGTGAGTTTACCCACCCCCACCACCCACCTCCCACCTGACAGGCACCCAGTGAATATTACTACCATATGAGCACCTTAGTGTTGATCAGTTACTTGCCAATTTGATGGCAAGTATGTATGGGGCTTGTTTTTCCAGTCTTGTGATACCGCTCTTCGAAGGATGGGCTCAAGCTATATCCAGGATAATATCAGAGGTGCTAGTTCAACATTGTTTTTTGTAGTTGAGTAGTATTCCATGGTATACATATACCACATTTTATTAATCCACTCATGTTTTTTTTGTTTTCTTTTGTTTTGTTTTATTTTGAGACAGAGTCTTACTCTCTTGCCTGGGCTAGAGTGCCGTGGCATCAGCCTCGCTCACAGCAACCTCAAACTCCTGGACTCAAGCCATCCTCCTACCTCAGCCTCCTGGGTAGCTAGGACTACAGGCATGTGCCACCGTGCCCAGCTAATTTTTTCTATTTTTAGTTGTTTGGCTAATTTCTTTCTATTTATAGTAGAGATGGGGTCTCTCTCTTGCTCAGGCTGGTCTTGAACTCCTGAGCTCAAGCAGTCCTCCCGCCTTGGCCTCCTACAGTGCTAGGATTATTACAGGCATGAGCCACCATGCCCGGCCCCACTCATGTATTGATAGACACTTGGGTTGTTTGCACATCTTTGCAATTGTGAACTGTGCTGCCATAAACATTTGAGTGCAGATGTCTTTATTATAGAATGTCTTTTTTTTTTTCCTTTGGGTATTTGCCTAGCAGTGGGATTGCTGGATCAAATGATATTTCTATTTTTAGCTCTTTGAGATATCTCCAAATTACTTTACACAGGGGTCATACTATTTTGCAGTCCCACCAGCTATGTGACAGTGTTCCGATCTCTCCACATCCATGCCAGCATTTGTTGTTTTGGGACTTTTTGATAAAGGCCATTCTCACTGCAGTTAGGTGATACCTCATTGTGGTTTTGATTTGCATTTCCCTGATGATTAGAGATGTTGAACACTTTTTCGTATGTTTGCTGGCCTTTATTCTGTCTTCTTTTGAAAAGTTTTGGTTCATGTCCTTTGCCCATTTATTTATTGATGGGGTTGTTTGATTTTTTTCTTGTTAATTTTCTTAAGTTCTATATAGATTCTTGTTATCAGCCTTTTATCGGATGAGTAGCATGCAAATATGTTCTCTCATTCTGTAGATTGTCTATTCGCTCTAATGATAGTTTCCTTGGCTGTGCAGAAGCTTTTTAATCATTTATTTGTTTTTGTTGCTGCTGTGATTGCTTTGGGGGTCTTCTTCATAAATTCTTCGCCCAAGCTGATGTCTGTAAGAGTTTTCCCAACATTTTCTTCCAGAATTCTTAAGGTTTCATGCCTTAGCTTTAAGTCTGTTATCCATCATGAGTTGATTTTTGTGAGAGGTGAGAGGTGGGGGTCCAGTTTCATACTTGTGCATGTGGTTATCCAGTTTTCCCAGCACCATTTATTGAATAGAGATTCTTTTCCCCAATGTATATTTTTGTCTGCTTTGTCAAAGATTAAATGACGATATGAGGATGGTTTTATATCTGGGTTCTCAATCCTGTTCCAAAGGTCTATGCTCTGTTTTTGTGCCAGTACCATGCTGTTTTGGTTACTATAACTTTGTAGTAAAGCTTGAAGTCTGGTAGACTGATGCCTCCTAATTTGTTCTTTTTGCTTAAGATTGCTTTGGCTATACAGGGTCTTCTCTGGTTCCATACGAAACATAGAATTTTTTTTTCCAGATCTGTAAGGAATGATGATGGTATTTTGAGAGGGATTGCATTAATTCTGTAGATCACTTTAGGTAGTATGGACATTTTAACAATATTGATTCTTCTAATCCACAAGCATGGTAGGGTTTTCCATCTGTTTCCATTTTCTACAATTTCTTTTCTCAATGTTTCGTATCAAAGATGCAACACCTTTTACAATAGCATCAAAGAAAATTAATTATTTAGGAATATATTTAACGAAGGAGGTGAATTCTTCTTATCCAAACCCAGAAATCAAATAGATTTGAATGGTTAGGGATACTTCTTGTTTCTAATGAAATAGCAAGAAACTCTTGTAACCTGCTTTTTTTCGCCTGTTACATTATTATTTTTCTATCATTAAATATTTTTATAGGCAGGGTGCATTGGCTCAAGCCTGTAATCCCAGCACTTTGGGAGCTGAGGCTGGAGGATTGCTTGAGTCCAGGAATTTGAGACCAGCCTGGGCAACACAGCGAGACCCTATCTCTACAAAAAATAAAAAACTTAGCTGGGCGTGGTGATGCATGTCTGTAATCCCAGCCACTTGGGAGGCTGAGGTAGGAGAACCGCTTGATGCCCACGAGTTCAGGGTTATAGTGAGCTATGATCACACCGTTGCACTCCAGCCTTGGTGACGATGAGACCCTGTTTCTCATAACTTCGTTTAAAAATGCCTGTCTAATATTATTAAAGTGTATTTAATATCTATTAAATATATGTTAAAATGTAGTTAACTGGCTCACTATTGTTGGCTATTTCAGTTTATTCTAGTCTTAATTGTGTTCCTATAAAAATCCCGAAAACTAAAGTTTTGCCCTTCAGGATCTGCCTTAGAATAAATTTTCCACATCAATTTTGAAACTAGTTATTTCTCTGATGTTTTTCTAACCGGGTATGCAGTCACATGTTCAGGAGGCTTGGCATGATTCAAATGATTGTGCAAATTAGTACATTTTGCTATTTCCTTATTGCATGATACTTTGTACTCTAGAATACAGATTTATTCCTAGAAAAAGCACTGCGAGGGTGACACTTACTTCTTGTTAGCAGAGCACATGGCTTAAGAAAAACCTTATGGTTTGGTGTCTGGCAGGCTTAATAAAAGCCCTAGTTCTAGCCTTTTTACTTGCTGGGTGATCTCAGGCAAGTTATTTAAAATTTTGTATTTCAATTTTCTCATCTGTACAAGAGGGATAAAATAATACCTATGGCACATTTTTGTAAGGATTAAATGAAACAAAATGTAAAGAAAGCTGTCTTTGTTTTTATTGGTATTATTTATATCATTGCCATTCATAGCCTTATTAAAGCTCTTTCATTTATTTTCAGAATTAGTATGTATTTTTGAGACCTCAGACTCTTACTTCTCTTACCTTAACCTCAAGTTTGAACTTTACTAATTCCATTATTTAGTGCAGTAGATTTTAAAAATATTCATTTATAAGTGAGAAATCTGTTTTTTATGTTACACATGAACACCAACTACTCAACTTACTGTAAGCTGATTTTGAGCTGTTATGGTATTCACATTCTTTTCTTGCCTTTCCCTTTGTTTCATTTTCTAAGTCTTGCTTTCCTAATTTTTTCTGTCCTTATTTACTGTATTCTCTAATTTGTTTACAAACCGTATCATTAAAAGTACAAAATTTTAACCATAAGGAATAGTTCATCTCAGATCCCTATTAAAGCTAAAAAAGCATGAAGGCCAGAGAAGTAACTTTGCCAAGATTTCAGTCAGTAGCGGAACTGGAACTGGAACCTCGTTCTTTTGATTTCTGATTTAAGTGCTTGTCCCATAATATCAAGATGTATTTTAGAAATATGTCTTTATATAAGATATATACAAATGTATCAGACTTAGTATTTATTTTTTAATTTACTCTGACTTTTTTATTTCGTTCCTTTAAAATTTAAAGGAAAATTTATAGGCTAGTTGGATCATTAAAAAGATCATCCTCACTCATAAATTTGATTTCAGCAACAGACATTTAGATTTGTCTCAGACATATTTGTGGGACTGAATTAAAAAATTATTCTAACCCATTAAAGTTACCCACTTACACAATTTTATACATTGGTAACTATTGTTGGGATGATAAATATGATAAACGTTGAACATTAGTATTATGAAAAACTAGCATGTTGGTGTTGTAGATCATTTAAATTTTATTTATCTTTTTATTATTTGAAATAATACATTAGCCAACTGCCTTAAATTCTGTATGATCCGATTCTTATTTTTAACGTTTGCTTTAACATTTTAATATAATCTATTCTAAATTATAAAAAGTTATCTAGTTTGTGAATAGTCCCAGTGTCTTTTGGTTTTTTTCACCATCTTACCTTTGGCCATTTCATTCATTAGCCCTTAATGAAGGAATAGGGCAGGACGTAGAGTTGGTGAAACTCAAAATTGTCAGTTTTCCTGATTGTTACCTTCAGTGATAAAATATTCTTTGAAAGTAGTCAAAACCTGTTGAAATAAAAATGCATGTTTGGGATCGTCTTTGGATTTTGTTTTTCCATAATCAAGTGTTTACGGGACAGTAGCTATAATCCTGTTGAAATTCAGTGATGTACCAGAAGACCACGTAGGGGCCTTTTGAGAGAATACTCCAGCTGTGTCCAGGAAGAGGCCTGCCTTGGTGGTAAACAGCTCAATCATTCAGGGTAGGAAATTCTAAGAAGAGCCAGCCTTGGAAGGGAGAGTTCTATCTCAGAATATGATGTACATTCTGGGTTGGCAAATTGCTTGAACAGACATCCCAAGATAAGAGCACTGTTTTGGTCAGTGGTAGCATTTTCTAGATACTTTTGACCCTTCTTTCTTCTTTAACTCCTATATCAACATTAACTAAAATTTGTCAACCATAATTTGTCCCAATTTGTCCTTACTGTTCCTTATCTGGTGCTCATTTCTGACTACCCTGGTCCACACTATTTCATCCTCGTCCTCTCTTCCCTTCCTTTCTCTGAACTGTTATATGCAATGACATGCAATGTAACACTTAATTCCTTGGTGTATAGAGGATCAGGTTAGATCTGAGATTTCTGGGATTTCATCTTTGTATCTCAGTTCTTGCTAGCTCTGTGGTAGGTGCACCCTAAAAGTGTATTGAATCAATAATCAAGGAATAACAGCTGCAGACATAGTGAAGAATCTCTAAAACCAAAATGGATGTTTGCTTTTGGGGGTATAGTGTTTAAAAGTTGGAAGACTTTCTGAGAGAGTGAGGGCAGCTATTTTCTATGCAAACAGAATTTTAGGATGAGAGGTTGTGGAAGACAGATAGCCTGCGACCAGTTATTCTAAGTGCAAAAGACACATTTTTGGTGTCAAGTTTTATCTTCATTTAAAACACTTGAATTTTGGTCTGAGAGCTGGAAAATGGTCTTTCCCATGCCCAACCATGCCCAGGGAGGTAGGTCTTTGGGAAAGAGGGACGGGGAGGAGGAGTGAGGACCAATGGAAGAAGATAGGTAAAAGTATCTGATTATTAGTATCTAAAGAGAGAAAAGAAAAATAACCAGTAATTATGGTTGTACTAGCAAAGTCTGGTTTGAACAGCATTCTCAACTAATGCAGTAATTTAACCGCTGAGTGACAGAGTGGTAGCGTTCAGTTTGTAGTTTTATTTGGCCATACCTTTCACATTCTTTCTCCTGAGGAAATGCCCAAACGTGTAGATTCGAGTGACAGCAAGGCTGTTAAATGATCTGGAATATGAATGTGGTTTTGTTTTATACTCCAACAGCTATAAAATCAGTAACTCTGATTCTTTTTTTCCCTAAGAAAAATTGAATGGCTTCTTTACATTTCTTCTTTGGTGTAACTCTGAATTAAAATTTTAATTTAGGGATTATATATTTAATTCCTATCCTTTATCTTCATCAGGAATCTAGAAGTTTTTTATAACTGTAAAAAAAGTTGCAATTCTCTTGAGCTTCTGCCAATAGCTTACAGTGATGCCAAAATTTATGTGTGGGAAAGTTGATTTCAATGAGAGTAATTTAGCTGCAGTTTAGTCTAAGAAACTAGTGTTTTGCTGCCAAGCAATTGCTTGTACATTTCTAAAAAATGACTTATGCTTCTTACCAGTGCTTTCTTTCATCATAGACTAGTTTCTTAAATAAGTTATTGTCACTAGTGGTATATGCTCTGTAAAGAAAACTATATTCTTGTTTAATTTGGTTAACCTCGGCCTTTTTTGAAATATGTGGTTTGAGTTCTTCTATTAAATGTTGCCTTTTGTTTAAATAAAATCCACAGGAATTAAATCAACAACTAGAAAAAAGAAAAGAAATGGAAGAACGTGAAAAAAGAAAGATAATTGCTGAAGAAAAGCATAAGGAATGGGTTCAGAAAAAAAACGAGCAGGTAAGGAGAGGAAAAAAAAATGCACAAACATATTAACATCTCTTTTGCAAAGTTTTCCCAGTACCTAGGTTTTTAAAAACACTTCTGTTAGATTGTTTCTCCTCTGGCTTTTTTTTTTCCTACTCTTGTGGGCATTTATCAAGTCTCTGTCTTCTGCCCTTTGCCCTCTACTTTTCTTTTCCCTCATGTGGCTTCCACTAATATCTGCCTGCAGGCAGTTGCCAAGTCTGTATTTCTAGACCTGACCTTCTGAAGCCTTGTGGTGGGCACCTCCAAGTCTGCAAATCTAAAACAACCCATTTTTGCCCATTTCTCCTTCACAGACCCATTCTCCTAACTCCTTTATTTCTGTTTTTATTAATAGCTCTGCTGTCTTCTCAGTCACCTAGGAATTATCAGAATTCTTCTGATGTTCTTGATCATCCCCTCCTTTTCTTTACAATAACTATTCCCCTGTTTGTGATCTTTTCCCAAGTGATCTTTCAGCTTATTTACTGTTTACGTCCCCATACTGGAATGTACGCTCCATCAGAGCAGGGATTTTTGCCTCGTTTGTTCAGTTCTCCAGTGGCTAGATCAGTGCCTGGCACGTAACAGACATCCAAAAATATTTGCTGAATGAATGAATCCATCCTCTCTGTCTCTGCCAGACTAATCTTGCTGAAGAAATCTAAATGTCATTCCCCAATTCAAAAAATATTTTTCATGGTTCCCCCCTGTCTTCTGAATAAGGTTTTAACAACTCAACCTGGCTAGTTAAAGACCTTCTGCTCTTGAAGCCGGACTTCTATTTCAGGCATGTCTCGCACCTGCAGTTTCCTTTATGCCATGCTATTGCTTCTTACTGGGTTTCTTTTGGGAGCACACATGGGGTAATCATGGCCCATCTTCGTGGAGTATTAGTTTTACTGAAAAATTTTAAGAGGAAAAATGTTATGTTTTTATATTAAAACAAGCACAGATATGTCATGGGAATAGAACATAAATTTTATATTATTTTTAAGATAAAAAATAGTTTTTCATAGAAATCTTGAGCTTTGGGCTATGCGTCGCAGCCCCCAGGAATATGTGTTCATGAGAAATTCTGAGAACACTTCCTTTCTTACCATTTCTCACTTCCTTATTTTTATATACGATATTTCATTAACATGGAATCTTATCACATCCTCCACCCTACCTTTCATCATTCAACTTAAATCATTTCCTGCATGAAGCATTTGCTGATCACATGCTAGAATCCTTGTTCAATTTATATCAGTTTTATGACACTTTATCATATACTGCCTTTATTTGTTTTATATATGCATATTAGGTATATGCATATTATGTGTATCTATATGTTGCATTATGTATATAGTTTCACTTCCCTTGTAATTTTAAGATCCTTAAGAACAGGAATTATTTTTTATATTACTTTTTATCCGTTACAAAGTCTAGCATAAGGTTTTGTGTATAGTAAGCATTTGTTAATTAAATCAATGAATGAATGTTTTTCCTTTAAATTTTAATATATTCTTGTATTGAATCACACATTAGAAATTTTTGAAATATTTTATTATAAATTTGTCTTCTGCTGTGTTTTTACATATTTAGATGGTACTGCTTTTACTATTATAATCTAATTTTAAATTTAAATACATGTTTAAATTGTAGGACAGAATTGTAAATTTTTAATTCTAATTTTTTGTCTGTAACTATTGTTGAAACTAATGCCCAGTAGTGTTACTAAGAGTACCAAGTAAATAATTTCAGTAAATTGAGGATGACTTAGCCTTCTTTATCCAGATATTAGAAGAAGGAAATTGGTTAGGGGGTGCGTATATGTTATAAACATATATGTATTTTTTCCTTACTTTAGAAGTCAATTATTTTGGTTATTTTTAAGTTTGCTTCATCTCATAATATAACAAGAAAGAGCTCTCTGTGAATAAATGCCAAAATCAGAATAAGTCTATGTAAAACTTTGATTAATATGTTTTTGAAATTTAGAACTATAAATCATCTTACATGTACAGAATAGTTTGCTCTCTCCTCTAAAAACCTGTCTTATCTTCTAACTCCATTAAGCTAATTTTACCATGCCAGTCAAACATAGTTGTTGTTTGTCTAAGAATGTAAGAGACTTCTGAGAGATGATATATTCACTGTTTTTATTAGTGGCAGTAGACCTAATCCAATTATTTGAGAAAAAAATTCTTTCTTTTATAGAGAAGTGGCTTGCCCCGATGTAAATCACCAATTATGGAAGGCAAGATTCCATAAGGTTGAGAATAGTTCAAAAACAAACCCTGAGAAGTTAAATTTACCTGTTCTGCAGAACATTTGTGCATGTTAAGGAATAATTGATTACTCTGATTTTTTTTTTCCTTTAAAAACTATCAGATTTCTTATTTCAGCCTTAGTTACATTTACCTCTGTTTGTGAAGGCTGCTCTCCTGGTTCTTCTCTTCCTGTCTGGCATCTAGCTTTTTTCTCCTCTGTTTACATTTCATGGTGTGTGGTCCTCCCCTGCCTCCAGCTTCATTCACATTTTAGCTATATCTGTGGCTGCTATTTTCTCTAAGTCATTTTCACTGTGTTCTGTCAAAAAATCAGACAAAAAGAATTTATGTATCCATTAGCAAAGCTAGTTTCTTGTAATATGACTGTAAATTATTAAATGCTTTTAAAATAAATGGCTTATCTCCACTGGTACTCTTACATTTGTGTTGCCATACTAATTTATTTTCTAGATTTGTTTTTACAGTGTGTTATTACATATTTTATAAAAGGGGCCTTTATTTACAGTGTTTTAAAAAGTATTTTAAAATAAAATTATTTAATTCTTGGAATACAACTGATTTTTTGTGTAAAAAATTAATTCAGATCAACAAGGTGTGTGATTGATAACGCTGTTACCAGTGCATCATTTCTGCTTTCAACAAATGTTTACTCAGCATTTGCTATGTACCAGGCACTACTGGATGAAGCAAAATAGAAATTCAGAAACTTTAAGTAGCCAGTTGTTTTGTTAGTTTCCTTCAGTTGTAAGAAACAAAGGTTCTCTCAGGGCACCATCTTAAAATAAATGAAGATTTGTTGTTGCGCTCTGTGTGGTGTAGAACTAGCATGCCAGAAAATCTGAGGCCACTTAGTGGCTGACTTCTCCCTCAGTAGTAGTGACTACTCTGAGCGACTGCTCTGTTCTCCTTTTGGCAGCTGAAGGCATTCTATTCTCTCATCCTTAGTTTAAATCCTACAGAGAGTCTGTCTGGTTTTTTAAAATGAATTTCAGTGAGCTAAAATTTGCATACAATAAAATACATCTATTTTTAAGTTTGATGACTTTGGCAAACTTAGGTACTCACGTAACCAACCAGCACCACAGTCAAGATATGGAACATTTCCATCACTCCAGGACGTTCCCTTGTGCCCCTTTTCATTCACCCCCACTCCCTGTCCCCAACCATCCCCAGCTCCAAGGAAACCACTAATCTGCTCTGTGTACCTATAGATTAGGATTGCCTTTTCTAGAATTTTATATAAATGGAATGATAGAATATGTACTCTTTGGTGTTCATCTTCTTTTTTTTTTTTAATTTATACTGCTATTTCATGTATTATTGATTCCCTTTTATTGCTGAGTAGTATTCTGTGGAATACTGTAAATTGTTTGTTTATTCACTAGTTGGTGGACAATTAGGTTGTTTTCAGTTTGGGGGTATTATGAATAAAATTCTGTGACCACTCATTTACAAGTCTTTTTGTGAACATTTGTTTTTGTTTCTCTTGAGTAAATGCCTAGGTAGGAGCTAAATTGCTAATTATGTATAATATAGCTATAATATGTGTTTAACTTTATAAGAAATTGCCAAACTTTTTTCTAAAGTATTTGTACCATTTGACATTCCCATTACTATTGTTGAAAGTTCCATTTGCTTCACATCTTTACCAAACTTGATATTGTCAGTTTTTTTTCTTGTTTGTTTGTTTCATTTTAAGGCCTTCTAGGGAGTAGGGAGTGGTATGCCATTGTTGTTTTCATTTTCATTTCCCTGAAATCTAATGATGTTTAGCATCTTTTCATAAGCTTGTTGTACTAGTCTTCTAGGACTGCTATAACAAAATACCAGACTGGGTGGTTTAAACAGCTGAAATTTATTTTCTCACAGTTCTGGAGACTGGAAATCAAGATGAAGGTGTCTGTTTGGTTTCTCCTGAGGCCTCTCTCCTGGGCTTGCAGATGACTATCTTTTGGTGTCCTCACAGGACCTTTACTCTGTGCATATACATCTCTCGTGTCTCTTCCTCTTATAAGGACATTAGTCCTATTAGATCGGGTCCCCCCCATGATGACCTCACTTAAATTCCATTTACCTCTTTAAAGAGCTTATTTCCGAATATAGTTACATTGGGGGTTAGGGCTTCAACATAGGGATTTGTAGGGGGAGGGAAACAATTCAGTCCATAACACTTAATTGACCACTTCTCCATCTCTTATGTCAGCTTGTTTTGTTTATGTTGGTTTGAGTTTTTTGCCCATTTTTTTGGAGGGGTTGAATGACTTATTAAGATGTAAGAATTCCTTATATATTTAGGCTACAAGTCCCTTGTCAGATATATGTATTGCAAATATTTCCTTCCATTTAATTTTTCTTAGTGGTACTTTTTAAAGAAGTTTTAAATTTTGATGAAGTTCCATATTTCATTTTTTAAAATAGTTTGTGCATTTTGGGTCCTGTTTAAGAAGCATTTTCCCACCCCCAAGGGTGTAAAAATATTCTCTGTTGTTTTCTTCTAGAAATTTTTATCACTTTCGCTTTGCCTGTATGTTTATTTTGAGTTAATTTTAAAATACAATATGCATTGAGAGTCAAGGTTTGCTTGTTTGCATATGGACTTCCAATTGTCCCAACACTAATTTTATTTTTTTGAGATGAGGTCTAGATGTGTTGTCCAGGCTGGTCTTCAACTTCTGAGTTCAAACTATCCTTTTAACTCAGCCTCCTGAGTAGCTGGGATTATAGGCGCGCACTGCGCCCAGCTCCCAACACTGTTGAAAAGATAATCCTTTCCCTATTAAATTACCTTGGCATCTTTGTTTAAAATCAATTGAACATATATGTGTGGGTCTATTTCTGGACTGTGTTCTGTTTTAGTGATTCCTATCCTATGCTAGTACCACATTAACTTATTACTATAGTTTTATATTTTTTGAATTTATAATTTTGAAATCAGGTAGTGTAAATCCTCCAACTTTTTTATTCTTTTTCAAACTTATTTTAGTTACTTTGAATCTTTTCATGTATAATTTAGAATCAGCTTATCAATTTCCCTAATAATGCCTGCTCTAACATTGCTTGGCATTGTTGGAATTGTGTTAAATATAAATACACATATTTACATTTAATAAATATAAATATTTTGGAGAAAATTGCTATCTTAATATCAAATTTTAAATCTATAAACATAATTTTTCTTTTATGTTTTAATTTCTGTCAGTGATGTTTTTTAGTTTTCAAAATATAGCAGTATTATACATCTTACATTAAGTGTATTTCTAAGTACTTCATGTTTTTGGTGTTGAGGGCAGTTATCTGACCTTGTTTCTGATATTATCTTGTAATTCCCATGCCTGGTTTTGATATCGGACTAATGCTGGGCTCTTAAAACGAACGTGGATGTGTTCCCATTTTCTCTATTTTCTAAAATACTTTATGTAGGATTTGATACTTTTAAAATATGCCACAGTATTATTTCTTTCTTTTTTTGTTTGTTTGAGACAGAAAATATTCATGAACTGGCCCTTTGCAGAAAAAAATTGTTGATCCCTGACACAGACTATAGCTCATTGTTTTTTCCTTGTTATTCAGAAGATAATCTACCAACACAGCTATATGCTAAATAACCCATGACGTTGCTAGTCGTCTTTATTAAAGGTTTGGAAACTAATCTGAAAGGCATAAAAAGTATATGCAATACAAATGCCATATATATCACCCTTCTTGAGGCAAAAAATATTAGCCAAGAAAAGAAACTCTTTCCTTGAAAGTATCTTGTAGAATACTTTAATATAAGCATTCAATTAACACCCAACTAACAAACATCAGGTACATACAATGTATGTCCAGTGCTGTGCAGAAAAGGCAGGTCTTAAAAATCAAAGCCCAAGTAATTATCCAAGCTGCTATCCAAGTTGCTGTTATTTCCTTCTTACTAGGCAGCCAATAGCTGTGAAATGGAATCCTTTCATGCTAAGAACTCAATAGCCATTGGAACAATACTGGATTTTAACTACTTCATACTGTTAGAAAATCTACAAATTGAAAAGGATCTTAGAGCATATCTCGCTCATTCTCTGTGGGATTCATGACTCTCCTCTATGACTTATCAACAAGGCATCATCTAGTTCTTACAGTATTTTCAATTATAGCAGCACACATTCAATGAGTGCTAATTATGCTTGTTACTGTCCTACACACTTTATATATATGTACTGTCAGTTAATTCTTAGAATCACAAAATGAGGTAGATACTATTACTGTCCCATTTTACAAAGAGGAAACTAAGGCACACAGAGGGTAAGTAATTTGCCTAAGGTCATAGAGATGATGAGTGGCAGGTCATTATAGATCATACATCAAAATGGGAGCATGATAAAAACAATTCTATTCCAAATGAAATGTCAAAACTCCTTAAAATGTCACTTCGCAAAACTAATTCAAGAAGACATAGTGTCTGGATAGCCCTCTAGTTGTAAAAACAATTCAAACTTAAAAATTTTCCCATAAAAAAACTCTAGCCTCTGATAGCTTCACTGGTAGATTCTATCACACATTTAAGGATATTTCATCCATAAACAATAAATATATAAACAAATGAGTATGGCCACATTCCTATAAAACTTTATTTACAAATACAGGGTGGCTGGTGGTCCACATTATACCTGCGGGCCTTAGTTTGCCATCCCATAGTTTATGTAAGAATTATATAGCTGGAGATTTGCCTGAATGTGCCCTTACATATGGTATTTGATGGACTTCATTCATTTGTCCTCTGTCACTCACTGATGGTGAAGATTTATACAAGTGTTCATATTGGCAAACAGTCCAGGAAATACATATGTATGTGGCTCCTATTTTAGCATGAGGGTAAATATCCGTTGAAAAATACTAAGATTCAGGAAAGTCTAACAGATAGATTATAATTTTTAATCACTAATATGTTCAACAAATCTTTATTGAGCACCTGCTCTTTACTCAGCACTATCCCAGGCTCTGAGTATACGTTGGTGAGCAAGATCTTTGTCACTGCCCTCATGAAACGTACAGCCCAACAGGTAGACTGACATTGAACAGTTGATTGCAGATATGTTATACATTTTCATAAACCACATTATGAAAACCACTATGATACTTACTACCTATTTTAAGAAATAACCGAAGTTTACAAAATTACTCTATATAACAGTCATTCCTTAGATGAGGATAACTACAGATGTTCTAGTTAAAATTCCTTTACTTTTTCTAAGAAAAGAAAAGAAAGAAAACAAAAAATTAATAAAGAAATGGAGGAAAAAGCAGCAAAGGAAATGGAGAAAGAACATTTGCAAGAGAAAGCAAAAGAAAAATATCAAGAATGGTTAAAGAAAAAAAAGGCTGAAGAATGTGAGAAGAAGAAGAAAGAAAAGGTATTTTTATTAAAATGACCATTTAGAATACATGGCTTTGGTGTTCGTATGTGCCAACTATATTTTTAAAAAGTATCTAATAGAAAATTCACACTGTCTTAGCATAAAATAAATATATGAAGCTGTCTCTATTCTATTATGCTGTGTTTAAGCTTCAAAAATGAATGTGTATTAGTGGTTTTCTTAGGTTGAGAAATATTAATCAGCCTGTTGATATTTTTTCAGTCAGACTCAAAACTTGTTATTCCTTTTAAATATGTTTCCATATACTTTTATGGAAAGTCTTATTACCATATTATAAATTACTGTTCTTTTAAGACAGCAAATTGCTTTTTTCTTTGTGGGTTTGATGTCTTATTGTTGTTCAGAGGTAGACACCTTAATATCACATCTCTAATCATGTTCAGTTTTGCACTCATGTTACAAAAATATGATTCAGTGTATGGCCAGTAAGCTATTGGGATGGGAAGCTACTGGGCAAAAAATTCAGTAGAATTTGAATGGAATGTTTAGTTACAGAATATCCCTGGAAATTCTTTGGTCATGTCATTTTAAGGAAAAAGAAAAACAACGGCAAGCTGAATTACAGGAGAAAAAGGAAATAGCAGAAAAAAAGTTTAAGGAATGGTTGGAAAATGCAAAAAATAAACCTCGTCCAGCTGCAAAGAGCTATGGTTATGCCAATGGAAAACTTACAGGTTGGTTTTTATGTTATGTGGCTTAGATAAATATGGTTTACAAAAGCAAATATTATACATTTTGTTTCCTTTTGACAGAAATAGCAATTGGTAAAAATCATTTATCTTTTAAATTACTATTTTCTGGAAGATTATATTATAACATACTCTGTTCCTATGGAGAGACTACAAATTTATTGTCATTCTCCATAAATCAGATATATGTATTTCTTAAAAGCAATAATTGCAGGACTACGAACTTATGCTTTAAAGTAATGATTTCTAACATTAAGAAATACGTAAAGTTCTCTTGCATTTCCTGGATGATAAATCCTTAATCAGGATATATTTAAAGGGTCATTTTGCCTCCCCTTCTAACCCTCTCTAAGGCAGAGCTTCCCATGTCTTTGGCACATTACTTCTGCAGGATGGAATACTAGACAGCACATCGACCAGACAAAAAACCACTTGGCCTTTAGGCTTGGTCTGATTATAAATGGCAATGCATGTTTTTCTTTGTGCTTCATGTTGGAAGGTCATACCTTGCTGACAGCTGCCTTCACTTGTTTAAGTGATTTATTATTAAAAATGCTCCCATTCTGTTTTGTTCACACAATAGAACATATTCCAGACTTTGTTTTGACCATCTTGGTGAAGTGTGTGTTGACATATCTATGCAAAGTGGATTGCCACTGTCTGAAAGACACATTCCTGCTGTCAGGATCAGTCTTCTCTCATATGTCACAAAGGTCATCTGCTCCAGCTACTGAGTGTGGCCTGTTTTTTTTGTTTGTTTCTTGTTTGAAAAAAGGAATAATAAGCAGTGGTTTTAACCTAATGATTGGGTAGTAAAGTTAAAACTGTAGGTGGGAATATACATATTGACTAGAAGTTAATTGCCAAAGTAATAGGTTTTATTAATTTTTTGCATTTTTAATGAGTTTAATTCTAACAAGCAGCATATTTGTGTGTAAATGCTGTGCTTGTCTTAAGTCTCTATTCTTCATGCTCATATCATTTTTATAATTAATGAAATAAAGGAATGTTTGTGCCTCTAGTAACAGGAGGACTTGGAGATGATTTGCAAAACATTCTTCCTTCACATGGTTATTAGACATCAGGCATCAGAGTTCTTCAAACACTTCAAATGCCAACAGTAGAACAATGTTCCATAATTAGCAATCAAAATTACAGTGATATTGTGAAATCTTATTAATTTGAGTGACAGTGATTCAGAATTTTTGTGATTCTAAACAAGAATCTTGATTCACTTTAACTACATATGAAAAATTTTTTTCTGTAAACTTTAGTGTCTGTCAAGGGGAAGCTAATACACAAACAGTAGTTTCTTAGACTGAGTTAAGAAAATGAAGGTTTTGTTCAATTTAAGAGTTCTAAAATTAATTTCCTAGTAAAATTTTTCTAGGAGTTAGTATTTATGTAGGTTTTAACATTAACATTATTTGGATTCTTAGAATTATCATTTATGTTTTAATTTTTACTGTAATATTTACAGTGTTTGGAAAGTATTATTTCTTTGAAAATATTCAAGAGTTCAAGTTTTAAATTGGTTTATCAGTGATATTCTTCCATTTGACATTTTAGCATTTTTCTAGGAATTTTTAAATAAGTGGTTTCTTTGATCTCAAGAAGGTTTTTTCTTGTTTTGTTCTGATTTTTCAATAATTTTAGGTTTTTACAGTGGAAATTCCTATCCAGAACCAGCCTTTTATAATCCAATTCCATGGAAACCAGTTCATATGCCCCCTCCCAAAGAAGCTAAGGATCTATCAGGAAAAAAGAGTAGAAGACCTGTGATAAGTCAGCCACACAAATCATCATCTCTGGTAATTCATAAAGCCAGAAGCAATCTTTGCCTTGGAACTCTGTGTAAAATACAAAGATAACATATGTGGGAAATGGCATGTTTTTACCTGGAGCTATTTAATTTTAAAATCAGAAATTATTTTTTACTGCTCAATCAGTGACTCAATATTCAATGTGATTATTGACAAGTACTAATTTTTGCATTTGTTTGTGGAGTCCTTAGAGTTAACTGAGGACGATATTTTCTACATTTTGTTTTTTTTTAACCTTTCAAGGTTGATCTTGGCATATCGTTTTGCAGAATAAGTGACTGAATTTGTAACAATTGTGTTTGTATTTAGCTTATATTAAAACTATACTATAATACCAATAAAACCAACAATTTTTCCTGTGTTCTTTCATACTCTGTTATTAGTTTATGTTTATGAACTTAAAAAGATTAAGATTAATTTGTTTAAACAAGCATTTCTACACTGCATGCTTGAGGTAACTCTTAGAAGAATCTTAAATGGGTTAGAATCCTAGAGTTATCAAAAACAGTCTTTGTTGATGGCTTTTGGTATATTTTTTCCTGTGTAGATATTTTAAAATTACCTAATTGGAGGCATATTTTGCAATAAAGAAATGAGGGTTGGGATTTTTAAAGGGAAATTTAAAAACATTGTTTTGTACTCTAGATCTTACATAGTAATCTTGCGACATGAATATTTTTTCTTCACTTCGTAAAAATACTTCTACATTAATTGTAATTAGGTTGCTAGTTTTGAAATTAGGATTATCAGTGCATTATATTTTAATATTAAAAATGTTAAATGATAGGTGACATTTTATTGAGATGGAAATTACAGGTCTTATTAATAAATACATTTTAAGGATAATAGTTCAAATGATTACCAAAATAGCACTTAGCACTTTTTGTTAAAAGTCTTTTTAAAGTCTATATCTTATTTAGGGGATGGTCAAGAAATGAAAATTTATTGTGGCAATTTAAAGATCAGTGAGTTCATTTAAAAATGATTCCCATTTAGGATATATTACTTGCCGGTAGATAAGTCATCTGCCAAGTTTCTGGTGATGCACAGTGGTGTTTGTCAACGCAAAGAAACAACAGAATCTTTGAAGGGTATTCATGTCATCAGAAATCCAGGAGAATTAACTTATAAGCAGAGAACAGTTTATTAGGAATCAGTAGGGTTTGTCAGGTCAAAATATGGCTGAGGTTTAGAGGCCTGCCCATACTCAGAACCTCTCAGATACAGTGAAACTTCCAGATGGTCAGTCTACTTAAGGAAATTCACCTATATAGAGAGAAGGTAGAATTTGCCAGGGTAGCAATAATCCTGCATGTAAAAAACATATGTGTGTACATGTGCCTGAATTCCTCGAGGTGTTAGATATAGTTGCTATATCTAATAAACCTTTAATTTCAGAGTAGATTAATTTATAGCTGTAACTATAACCCTAATAAGACTTTTCAGTCATTCAAGTATTAATCATTTATATATATATATATATATATATATATATATATATAAATATATATATATCTTGAGAGTTCAGTAGTATGAGTTTTATTCTAATTATAATGGGAAACCTCTGGAACATTTTAAGCAGGGAATTGTTAAGATTTGGTTACTTTGCAATTACTCTGGTTGCTGTGAGGAAATTGGCCTGTTGGGGTCAAAGAGTGGAACCAGGGAAACTCATTGGGAGGATTTTGCAGTACCTAGCAAAGAAGTCATGATAGCTTGTATGTGTTTCATACCCAGGGGAGAGCCAGGATTGGAGATATAAAATTTTTTTTTAATTTCAGAATATTATGCAAATTATTTAATTACATGTTTTGCTTTTGTGCAGTTTGAGTAAAAGTTACAAGTGTGCCCATCACCACAGTAGTTGCATTGTACCCATTAGGTGTAAATTTACCCCATCCCCTTCTTCCCCTTCCCACCTACTTGGTTTCCATTGAGTTTTACTACCATATGTGCACATGGGTGTTGGTCGATTATTTTTTTTAAGACAGGGTCTCACTCTGTAGTCCAGGTTAGAGTGCAGTGGTGTCATTATAGCTGACTGCAGCCTCAAACTCCTGGGTTCAAGCCATCCTCCTACTTCAGCCTCCCAAGTGACTGGGACTATAGGTATGTACCACCATGCCTGGCTAATTTTTTAATTTTTTGTAGAGACTGGGTCTCACTATGTTGCCCAGGCTGGTCTTGAACTCCTGGCCTCAAGTAATCCTCCGCCTCAGCCTCCCAAAGTGCTGGGATTACAGGTGTTAGCCACCACGCCCAACCCTGGGGATATAAATTTGAAGCACATTAGCACATACATAGATGGCATTTAAAAGCATGGAACTTGATTAAGTTACCTAGGAAAGGTTTAGATAGTAAAAAGAGAGGACTAAGTATTATAATATTTAGAGATTAAGCGTCCAGCAAGAATCCTAAAAACATGCAACCAGTGAAGTAGAAGGAAGCCCAATAGAGTATGATGTCACAGAAGCCATGAGTACAAATGAATCATGAACTCTGTTCAATGCTGCTTAAGAGACAAGAGAAGGAAAGAGCCTTCATTGTTGGGTTTCATAAGATGAAGGAAGGTCATACCTGACCACAATAGCAAACAAGTATTGAATTTCTATATGCCTGGTATTTTTATGCTTTTATATGTGCTAAGTATTTAATTCTCATGACAATCCTATGAGATAGTAACTTTTATTATCCTCATTTTACAGTTGAGGAAACTGAGACACAGAGAGGTTATGTTGCTTTTATACCAGTAAATCACAGAATATGGATTAGAATCCAAGAGGTTAAAGGCCAAGTGCAGGGAGGTAGCTAAGCTCCCAGCAAAAAACTGGGTCCCTTTGGTACAGTTGCAAGGAATAAGAAAATAATAGAGAAAAATGGAAAATAAAAGAAATAAAAGAATGCACAGAGACAAAGATATAGTTTTATAAGTTTATAAAAATTATAGGCAAAGCAGGATCTCAGGGGGCCTAGAGCTTCTCCATGGATCTCAAAAAGCCCTGAATGAGGTCTTACATGGTAACTTAACAGGGAACAGTGATTAGTTGCCAGGGGTGACAGATTTACATAACAGCAGGTAGTTCCTCTCAGGTTAACAGATTTTCAAAAGTCTTCTACAGATCCTTTAACTAATTCTATCTATGTGAACCAATGGTTATAAAATCTTTCAAAGATTAACTTCTACATTCTAAGGTAAATTTATCACTTAACAGAGGGGTTAAACAGAGATATGTTGGCTCCATATTTATCAGGTTATTGTAAATGGAGACGGGTAGTCTGGAGTGTTAAAGCAGGAGCTTGCTTTTAGCCATTCCGGCAGCTCTCTGTTTGGGGGCACTCCATTGTCAGCTCTCATCCTGTAGTTTTTAACAGATTCTCTTTGCTTTACAAAGCAAATCCAAACCTTTAGGTCTGAGAAACACGGCACCTTGTGGGGTGCAGCCGCTACTGCCCTTCAGAGATGCCCTTCGGAGTGCAACAGCATTTGAAATGCAAACTAAACACGTTCATATTCCTTCAGGGCAAAGGTCTGCAAAACTCCTGAGACAAATCCTGTCTGCAAACACATTTATATTAATTCATGGAGCAACAGCCAAGTTTACCATCTTTTTTGCCCCCTACCCTGGTGAGGGAGGACTACTTTCTGTGAGATTTCTTTGATATTTTCTATTTTTTTCTTTCTTTCTTTCCTTTCTTTTCCCTCCCTTCCTCCCTTCCCTTCCCTTCCTCCCTTCCTTCCTTCCAACAGAGTCTCACTCTATCACTCTGGCTAGTGTGCCCTGGTGTCATCATGGCTCACTGCAACCTCAGATTCCAGGGCTCAAGTGATCCTTCTGCCTCCCAGCCTCCCCACTAGCTGGGACTACAGTGTGTGTCACCACACCCAGCTAATTTTTTCTATTTTTAGTAGAGACGGAGTCTTGCTCTTGCTCAGGCTAGTCTTGAACTCCTGACCTCTGAGATCCTCCTGCCTTGGCCTCCCAAAGTGCTTGGATTAAAAGTGTGAGTCAGCGTGCCTGGCCAATATTTTCTAATTCTTGAATAATTGTTTTATGGCTATCTTATTTTAAATCCCAAGCATTATTTTCTTTTTATTCTTTTTCCGTAGTGTCCTATACTTATTTTATGGATGTAATATCTTTTCTCATCTCTAAGGACATTGCAGTTTCTTTTCTTTTTCTTAATGGTCTCTATTTTCCTCCAGATGCCTTTTTCTCTCCATTTTCTCTTTTTCTGAGATTCCATTAGAAGTTTCCCTCAAATGTTTGTTAATCCCTGTCTGATATTTATATTCATAATATGAATCCCTGTCTGTTCCTATTGAAAAGTAAGGCATTAAAAGGCTGAATAGAAGCTATGTGGGCACAGGTAAGGCTTGTTGATGGTGGATTTTCTGTTGTTGTGGGCAGACTTCCAAATACGTGGAAGTCTTTCCCCCTTAGGCTGTTCAGTTTCTCAGAGAAGGATCTTCTAATCTTCCGGGGAGGTATAAGCCTAGCTGCCAGTATTCCTGAGTAGGATCTGGGAAGGTAGTTCTCTACATCATAATTCATTATGTCATAAGCTGTCACTTTTCCTGTGTTTCAGTCTGGCTAGTTAGTGCTTAAGTTCTGCTCTCCTTGGTACCCGAGGTCTCCACATACTGAACCTGAGCCTTTCCAGGGTTTTGTAGGCTGGATCAGTTGTGTTTTTTTAAATAGTACAAGAGAAAGGAAGAAAAAACAGGCACCCAGAAGAAAAAGAGCCAATTTAAGAAAGACAAAAAAAAGTTGCAGCTATCATTAATGTCCTTAAAGATAAGAAAAAATGCTGCATCCATACTGTCCTAACTCCAGTACTCTCCTCACTGTTATATCACCACCATCCACTTTGCACTATCCAAAAATTTGTTGGAATTTTTGATTAACCATTGTATTCTCTTCTATTCTCTTTGTCCTTATGGATTTATACCTTTCTTCTTAAAAAAAAATTCCTTTGCCATCATCTTAGCAGAGCTCACGGAAGGAAAGGAGATAATTGTGTATGACTAATTTGTGGTGTTTAATTGGGCATCCTAAGTTTCATTGTGAACATAATTGACATAAGGGTGCTCTTAGAGATACAGGTTTGTTGCCCAGGTGAAAAATGTAGTATACAGATAGATATTTTGACCTCATCAGTTTAACACAATTATTGAAGCTATGGAGATGGATAGACTCTTCCCAAGGAGAGTCTGAAGCATGACATTCTTTCATTCATTCATTCAGCCCTTATTTATCCAGTGCCTACCATGTGTTGGCAGGAAGAACATGGACTAGGACGGAGTGTAGGGGGAGAGCATAAAGGTTAGGCAGAGGGAAGGAAGCCACCGGAAGGGCAGTGAAAGTGGTGGGAGGGGTACAATCAGTGCTCCCACAGTGAGAGAGGGAAGCTTTCAGGAAGGGGGAGTGGAAGGCTTCCTGGAATACCAAATGCTTCATAAAGGTTCAAAAAGAATGAGTGAGGCCTTCTAGTACTTACTGAATTCCTAGCACCGTGCTAAATTCTGGGGATATAGTGGTGAACAAGACTGACCTAATCCCAAACCTGTTAGAATTTACATTCTAGCAGAGATGACAATTAAACCAGTACTTACCTTAAAGCACAAGCTATGAGGGCATATGAGGAGGTAGCTAACCTCTTTTGGGGGGTCAGGAAAAGCTTCCAGGAGAAAGTGATTAAGTCTCAACTCAGGCTTGTGGCAATTGAATAAACAAAACTTAGGATTTAATCATCTTGGAGGCTGGAGAGTAAGGAATGGGCTCAGACACTGGTGGTTCCACATGAAACCTTCCCTTCTCTCAAAGAACAAACATAGTTGATATGACAGCTTTTGAACATCAAAGGGACTTTCAGACCAGCTTGTGTACATTGACGCTACAAAGTTATGAAGGAAATTTCTAAAATCTTAGTCATTTGCAAAGAAAATCTATAGAATTCTATGGGAAAATGTACTTTGATGACAACAGTAGACCATCTGTGGCCTCAGAGTCTGAAGTAATGCATACAGATGGGCTATTTATTTTAAAAATAAATTACCAATGATCTAATTAGCAATTCAAAGCTTGTGCTTTCATGGACTTGCATGCTGTGATCCCCATGGCCCAGATAAATAACAAAGTATGGAGTAGTTTATGTTACACTAACAAATTACACTTTATGACTAAAAACTAATTTTTCTTTATCCAAAAAAAATAGCATGTAATATTCATATGTTTACCATGCTCATTAATATCCCAAATCAAATTCATATGTTGGCTTGAGAAAAAAAAACCCTACAAGTTACTTTTCAGTGAATATTTACCTGCTACAGTTGATAATGGCAGTCTACCTGAGAGAGAAAATTTTTCAGAAAGGGCGGTGGTATCTTGAATTTCCTCTTAAAATGGAGAAGGAAAAATACTCTGTTGTCTGTCGGTCTATGCCTTATGTGCAGGAGAAAAAGCCGGAAAGGAACACTACCCTTTTCTTTCCTGGAAACAACAGAACCACCTCCTTTGCCTTTTCTCATTCATCTGCTCTGAGCTGACAGAACCAGCATATGAACTTGGAAAAGGAGGAGCCTCACCCCGTGCCCTAGTTTCAAGGCCCTGGGAACCACCGGAGGGTCGGAGGCAGATAGAAGCTATCTTTGTTTCTCTGGTGGTGGCAGCACAGGGTGGAGTGGGAGCAGAATGTTTTCTTAGTTTAAATAAATTTACCAAAAACAACCATCCAGCGCCTACCAGTCTACAACTCCCACTCCCTGGGCCAAGGGCTTTCCTCACTTGGTGTAGGCTGAGATGCAAAGTGCCCACCCACATAGGTAAATCTAAAAGGTAAATTTTAAAAGGAATTTCTCAATAAAGTAGAGGAAATGCTCACCAATTTCTTCATCGGTCCAATGAAGACATTAGACTGAAAAATCTGGAAGGCCCCTTTCTATTCTAAGAGTCTATTATTTTGTGTGGTTCATTTTTGTATTTTTAAGATGCAGCCATTGATCACTGCTTATCTAGTAAAGGCAGCGGACTATATCATTTTCCTCTCAGAAGGGTGGGTGTGATGTAAACAACTGACTTCAGGAAGCCTTCCTATGGGCCATGCCCAGCGAGGCAGCCTGGCTCAGGAGAACAGTAGAGACTCACCTGTGTTTAAATACATGCTCTGCTACCTACTCTGTGGGAACTTAGACAAGTCTATCCACCTCTCTAAGACTCAGTTTACTCTTCTTAAACATGGGCTTAATCAGACCAACTCCATAAGTTGGTTGCAGAGGTTAACATATCATGTAAAGTACCTAATACAATGTTTGACACAGAAGATGCTTAACAGATGATTTTGTGTACTTGTTAGGTAGACAGTGAGGGATTCTGGGTCTCCTAGGGACGAAAGTGGGTGCCGTTGCCCCCATCTTGGTCCTGTCCCACCCTAATCCTCCATACCTGGGGGAGGGGGGCATACCCTACAAATCTGCCAATCAGAACTTGGTGCACCAGCTGCAAAAGAATGCAGAGGACTCTCTAGCCCATGGGCCAAGCAACATAGTACCATAAAGTCCGGAAAGTGACCTAGAACCCACATGCACGGTAAAACTCAGGTCATACAGCTCCCAACTGTCCAATCAAAGTGGTTCCATGGTGACCTTTGAACCATGGGGAGGTCCCTATCCTGACACCATAAAACAACCCCCAGACCAAAACCCCTTCCTCTTTTGTGCCCTTCCTTTGCTGTGATGATGGGTCCAGTCATCATCCATGGGGTATGTACCATACTCTGTAAACCTATATCTTGCTCTTGCCCTATAATCCTATCTTTCTCTCCTCAATAAACCTTGCTTTCGTGCTTGCCTAACTTTGGTGCTTCTGGTCATTCTTCGGCCATGAGCATACTAAGAACCAACATTTCAAACTAAAACCCAACATACTTATTAATAAAGGCAATAGCATATGCCTCTCGAAGGTAGATTATATGAGGGTACACATTTTCCAGTATGTGGTACAATTAAGGGAAATTACTCATGGATAATACTGTGATGTTTTTGTTCACTAGACTATGGTACCATTTTTGCAATTGTTTTGTAAACATTTGACCTTTGAAAGTTTCATCTTGAGATAAGTGGTGCTTTATGGGGTGTCAGTCTTTTAAAGATGTAGAGGCTTTAATGTATCAAGTTCCTTTGTCATGATTTTGCAGGAATCTTCCATATGAATTCCATGAGGGAAATCCAAGCACATTTTGGTTTTCTCTGGCTAGGTTGGTTTGTCTGATTAAATTTGATGTTTTGTTCATATGTTTCTTGGAAACTCATTTAAGTTGCCTTTGGCTGAAATATGGAGAGTTGTTTCCCACATTTCACAGGTATTAAATAGAAAAATTAATTTTAAAAAAGTTAAGATCTCATTATGTTGGATTCTCTGAGAAATAAACACCAGTTGTGCGAGAGACTATTTGGGTAATAGCCTCTGAGGGAAAATGGAGAGGGAGCCAGAGGAGGCCAGGAGAGCCGTCTGACCATGAGGTAGGTCTGACCCCTGTGGAGGAGAGAGGGAAGGAAGAAATGTTGGGTAGGAAGAATCTTAGATTGCAGTGCAGTTCTAAGAAAAGTTCAACAGGGCTGATGAGGAGTCCTCCAACCAACACTGCGCATCAGAGGAGTCCACTTCTTGCAGTTATGGGCCTGCCTTAGAATCCCTGCTGTGCTCAGTCACTTGCCATGAGCACTGCATATGAAGGACGGCCCCCGCTAGAACACAGTGGTAGGTTCAGAGCATGATATCTGGGGCCTTCAGCCAATTAGGTTTCTGACAGCAGATCTGAGAGGCCCACTTCCATGGCCACCACACTTAAATGCCCTTCCATAGCCTCTGTTACAGTCTTGTATCCTACATAGCTAATATTTTCCTCAAATACGAGGGCCATAAATTTATGAAAAGGAATATATAATGCTGCACTGAGATATACTTCACAGTGTTTTCAAAACATTTTCAATTGCAAACTGAGGCTAGGGAACAGATTGGGCCCAGATCTGTTCTCCCAGCCTGCAGCGGCATACCGGCTGAGGGTATTAGTTGTGTACCACTAATTGTGGTCTACCCTGGGAACAGGCAATAAGAGGGTAGTTTGTAGAGAATTTAAAAACAATAAAACCGACTAAAATGTCATCTGTTTTTTATTATCACCATGCACTGGCAACTCTAAGGGATGTCAGTGATAAATATTCCACCCCGAAAGACTGCCACCCACCCTCTACCACCACCATCTTTGTATGCCACTGCTAAGCTTCTTTTACCTTTTTTTCATTTCCAGCCATGAAAGTGGACCAAAAAATTCATATGATTTCCTCCTTGAGATTCCTGAGATGAATGTGCTTTAGAGAATCTTTGGAGATGGTAGGTGTTGGGCCGCTTTAATGTTTTAAAAAGGGAAGAAATGACTTAAAGAGTGGTTCGACAAGGAAGCCCTCTGGGACTAGCACTGGATTTTGAAAGATGATAGATTTGGCTTGACAGAAAAGAAGAGGTACGCTTGCAGGCTGGAGGTAAAGACTATCCAAGAGCTCAAAGAGCAGGGAAGTAACAGACAGAATTGGGAAACTATGAATAGACAAAAAATAACCAGCTTCACATGGGGTATGAGTGGGAAATAAGACTAGAAAAGTAAGTCGGAACTAGAATTTTAAGATTTTTGAATGCCTAAGGAGTATGCAGCTAAATATGAATAAGAATTTTTTAGTAGGGAAGTGACCCAGTGAAAGTTATATCTTAGGAAAATTAATCTGGCATTAGCGTGCAGCATGGGGCTAGCTGGAGTTTAGTTTGGAGGAGCCTACGATAGTCGTTCTGAATATCAGGATACGAGGGCCTGAACTAAAGTAGAGGAGGTGAGTATGGAACTGATCCAAGAGATGTAAAGGAAGCATCACTATCTCAAGCTCATTGTGTTTAAGGCTGAAATTATTGCCTGACCTCCCCAAATCTGCTCTTCATCTTGTCTTCTTATTCATTCATTCAACCATTCACTCAATAGATACATATTGAGTGTCTACCATGGGCCAGGGGCCGCGTGAGGTCCTGATGACTTGCTTGATGGTTCAACTCTGCCAAGTGTCCCCTGCTAGAAACCTACGATTTCACCTATCCTTGATGTGTCTCCCACATTCTCACCTCTATCTAGTCAGTAACTGATTTCTGCTGATTTTATACCCTATGTGAGTGATTCACCCCACACATCTGCACATTATAATCATCTGGGCAAAACTCTGAGGGCTAGGCTGCATCCCAGTCAATTAAATCACAAGCTTCTTTGAAACCCTCCCAAATGATTCCAATGTGTAGGCAAGTTTGGAAACCACTGTGTTAAATATTTTTCAAATCTGACTTCTCTCTCCATCCCTACTACCACAGCCCTGGTCATTTCTCACTTGGATTACTCACCAGCTTCCTATTTGGTCACTGCACTTCTAATCTTATCCCCCTTATATTTATCCTCTCCACAGCAACCTGGTGACCTCCCAGAAATGCAAATCTGACCATGGCACTGCTCTGCTTCCAACTCTTCTGAGGCTCCCACACACACAGCATTGCTTTTTTTTCTCCTGCCTCCACAGCATTCTCCAGCATTCACCACCTTCAGTAAGTATTGTACGTGGTCATTTTCAACCCATGTGGGCATGTTCCTCCTGGGGGAAGAGTATCAGAATACTGGAAAAGGACCTAGCCTATGTAACTTGAAAAATACTTTCTCTCCACCACCCCTTTTCCTCCCTGTCCCCTTCCCCCAGTCTGACATGTGCTTTCCTACTAAGGGGCTCAACCTTTACCATGGAGTACAGCACCACCTTTTCAGCTGGCCCTATCTCCCCATCTTTCAGCAGTCTCTACCATGATAGTTTTAGTTCATGTACTCCAAACGTCTGAATATTTCTAGTAAAAACCATGTTGTTACCATCCTTTGGGCCTTTGCCTATTTCTTTTCCCTTTTTATGGAATGCTTCACATTTTACCTTCTCCTTCAATGGTGTCACTTAAGCTAACTTGAAGTTTTGAAAGTCTCAACTCAGGGGCTGCCTCTCTAAAGCCTTCCCTGACTCCCTCCTCCAGCTCGGTAGGGAACCCTCCATTAACAAGGTCCTTGTGTACTTTTCTCATTCATCTTACTATGTTATATTCTAATTAACCATTTTAATGGGTCTAGATTTATTGTTCTCTGAATTTTCTAGATTTAACATTTTTATAACACTTCAGTTTTATTTATTCTGAGGTTTTGAACCCAAGTATTATAATTCAGAGTAGGGCATTGTGATTAACAGAA